>PJEM01004124.1:0-162628 GCA_004023845.1 Helogale parvula
GGTGATGGTCATGGTGGGGGGGCACTTGTAGGGGAGGAGCACTGGGTGTATTATAGAAACTAATTTGAAAATGAACTATTAAAAAAAAAAAAAGAACTTCAGGGGCACCTGGCTGGCTCAGTCGGTTAAGCATCCAACTTCAATTCAGGTCATGATCTTGTGGTTCACCAGTTTGAGCTCCTTTTTGGGCTCTGTGTCCTTAGCACAGAGCCTGCTTGGGATCCTCTTTCTCTCTCTCTCTCTCTCTGCCTTTTCCCGCTCTCTCTCTCTCTCTCTCTTTCTCTCTTTCTCTCTCTCTCAAGTAAATTAACTTAAAAAAAAAACTTTAATTCAGAAAAAGTATACATTTTAAAAGGTGGTAAAAAACACTTTGAAACCATGGCAATTAATTCCCTCTTTGTAATGTAAATTAATAAGATATATCCTGGAATTTATCAAAACTTACTGAAGAAATGTGAATGTTCTTGTTATCATTGAAGAAATTGACTCATTATTTTAAAATACTTTCATACCCAGAAACCTCCCCCCAATTCCGTTCAATGTTTCATATTTATCAAACATACAAGGAATTATCATTTCAATCCTCTCCAGATCTTCCCACACAAAGCAAAAGCATGAACACCTGTGAAAAGCAGAATAATCGTCCCCCAGAGATACCTGGATCCTAACCCCAAGACCTGTGAATATGTTACCACACACAGCAAAAGGGACTTTGTAGATGTATTAAGATACAGGTATAAAAAGCCTGCATTATCCAGGGGGGGCCCAGTGAAATGCCGAGGGATAAGGAGGCAGAAAAGAAGTCAAGAGATAAAGCCGTTCCAAAAGCTGCTACAGCGTTGGCCTTGAGGATGGAAAAGGATCTCTGAGCGTCAGGAAGGTGGCCTCTAGCAGCTCAAAAGTGCAAACAAGCCAATTGTTTCTTTAGAGCCTGAAAACCATGCAGTCCTGCTGACATCTTTCCAGTAGCCCAGTGAGACCCATGTCCAACTTCTAACCTGTAGAACTGTAATGTCATAAAAATTCATATTGTCTTAAGCCATTAATTTGTGATAGTTTGTTATAGCCGTAATAGAACCCCAATACATTCCTCAGTGAATTGATGAAGTTAGTATACTCTCCTTTTGGTTCTGGTTTTGGTTTGTTTTTAGAGAGAGAAAGAGAGTATAAACAAAGGAGAGGGACATGGGGGTGGGGAGAGAGAGAGAGAGAGAGAGAGAAAGAAAGAAAGAAAGAATGAATCATAAGCAGACCTCATGCTCACCACAAAGCCCCATGTAGGGCTTGATCCCATGACCCTAGGATTATGACCTGAGCCCAAACCGCAAGTCAGACACTCAACCGACTGATCCACCCAGGTGTCCCAAAGCTAATATATTCTTGATACAAATCTCACATAAATTCAGAAAGAAAAAAGGAAACTTCATGCAGTCCTATTTTTGCAACAAAACAGAAATACCAGCAAACTGAATCCGCCAATGTGTAGAAAAGAATACATTTTATGCTAGTATCCAGTATGGTTTAATAAGGAATGCAAGGATGTTTTAACATTAATAGATAAAAGGAGAGAACTCCATATGGTGTGCACAATACATTAAAAATCTTCCTAATAAAAATTCACCACATATTCTATAACAGTCAAACCAGCAATTGAGGAAAATTTTCTTAAAAATGTTCTGAAAAACTTCAGGAAATAATCTTACTGGTGAAATGCTAGAGTAATTTCCTTTGACGTCAGAAATAAGACAAGGGTATTCACCATCATCTCTCAAAACATATTCTATTATTTCTAACTAATCTAGGAAGATAATAATTAAAAATAAATGGCATAAGAGAAGGAGAAAAAGGAGCAAACAGTTAACTATTCTGTTTACATATAGTAGGAGGGTTATTTTTTTTTTTTTACATATTTGTAGAAAGGGATTTACTAAGGACTTTGTTACTATTGCTCATATACTGTTTCTAAGGCTAAGTGGTATGTACACTGAGGTATAGGATTATCTAACCCTTATTGATGTCCTTACCTGTGTACTATGACAGAACATCTTTTTATTCACAAAAATCCTTAGAAGATTTTTTTGTTTTATTTTACGTCTACATTCTCTTGTTATATATTGTATATAATTGGTATTACGCTATCCCTTTTTTCACATCCTTTGTTAGTAATGCTTTCCAAATCCAGAGTTGATAAATACAAATTTGGGGCCACCTGGGTGGCTCAGTCAGCTAAGCATCTGATTTCTGCTCAGCTCATGACTTCATGGTTCGTGAGTTCTAGCCCTGTGTTGAGCTCCGTGCTGATAGTTCAGAGTCTGGAGCCTGCTTCGGAAACTGTGTCTCACTCTCTCTGCCACTCTCTTGCTCTCTCTTTCTTAAAAATAAATAAACATTAAAAATTAAAGAAAACCAATACAAGTTTTTATATGACTCCGCAGATTGGAATATCTATTATATCCTGAAATGTAGATGCTGTAAGTTTCTTCCATCAATACAATCTTAATCTTGAATGTTAGTGTCTGTTTAGAGAGGCACATCACTGCTAATTCATATTCTATTTTGATTTAGCTGCACTGTCTACTCCCAAGCTCTATAACTGAATGAACCTGTACTTCATTCAGCCTTTAATGTAGCTGTTCAACAAATAGGAATTGATTGGTATGTCTTAAGAATTCCGTTGGACTCTGGGTTTTATGTGGCTCACAATCTAATAGGAAAGACTTAGATGAATCACTTAAAGTACAGCATGATATATTCTAAGTCGGATTGGGTTGGCAGGAGGTCAGGAGGGCAAAATAAAATCTTTCTCAGACAGGTACCGGCATTGGTATTTGTCACAGCTCTGTTATATCACTGTACTTTCTGTCGAGCAGGTTTTTAAAAAAATTTTTAATGTTTTTTAATTTATTTTTGAGATACAGAGAGAGACAGCATGAGCAGGAGAGGATCAGAGAGAGAGGGAGACACAGAATCTGAAGCAGGCTCCAGGCTCTGAGCTGTCAGCCCTGAGCCCAACGCGGGGCTCGAACCCACGAAACATGAGATCATGACCTGAGCTGAAGTGGGAGGCTTAAGCTACTGAGCCACCTAGGCGCCCCCAGGGGGGCAGTTTGAAACCCCGAATGCAGTCTACATGGCAAGAAAAAAAAAAAAAGAAAAAAGAAATGTGAGGCAGGAACCAGAAGGTTTGTTCGTGTCATTGTTACCGTATTAAAGAATTTATATCCTATCCTGAAGATGTTGGATACCAACATCCTTGCAACTTAAGCAAGGAAGTGAGAACATAAATTTTACACCTCTAAAATATTACTTTGATCACCAAAGCACAGTCAAAGCCTGACCAAGTTAAACTGAACCGTCAAAAATTATAGATGAGGAGCGCCTGGGTGTCTCAATCGGTTAAGTGGCCGACTTCGGCTCAGGTCATGATCTCACAGTTCATAGTGAGACTCTGTGCTGACAGCTTGGAGCCTAGACCTTGCTTAGATTCTGTGTCTCCCTCTCTCTCTCTCTGCCGCTCCTGAGTTCATACTCTATCTCTCTCTCTAAATAAATAAATAAATAAGACATTAAATTTTTCTTTAAAATTTAAAAAAAATACATAGATGAAATCAGAGGTGGGATTTTGAACAGGCATTTGAATTAGAATCCCTGAGGTCGATCTAGTCTGTTAGCTAGCTTCATAAAGTTCTTTAATATCTTCTCAAATTGCATGATTGAGTCCCGCATCTAAAATGTGGATGAGTGGGAATGTAGTTTTTGGGAAAACTATCCCATGAAGTGTTATGGTCATACACTGTTACATCATTAAAGAATGAAATCAGCAAATAATGCCTGCTTTGTTTCCACTGTTTATACAAGCTTTTCACCCATAGAAAGTTTATCTACAACTAAACTGCATTAGCTTACAACTGCAGGCTTTGAATGCTTCTTCAGAGTCTTTATCATGAAATACTTGTAACTCAGATGACTAAGAATGAGAATAGGGTAGATTAAATTTCACTCTTTAAAAGGTGTTAAAAGGCTTCTTCCCTAGCCACCTTCTAATTACTCTCAGAAATAGTAACTAGGCATTAACTCTATAAATACGAGCATTGTTGTCTTGGAAGACAGCCATCAAGATGGAAATAGACAGTTCGGTATAACCCTTTCTAATACTTTATTTCAGCCACTTTAACGGGTATATTTTCATCAAACCAAGTCTTGACGGGGCTCTGAGGGTGCTCACACTTGTAAGTCATATGCTCAACAGGAGCCATGCTGAAGTTATCCGGTGTTCCAGGTGATTTGCATTTCAGTTCAAATGTTTCAAGTCAGAGTATGTTTTTCCCACGTGTAAGCTCTAAGAGCCAAGAACCATGATGAATCAATTACCCACATGTTTAAGAAAGTTTCAAAGGAACTTTAAAAATCCGCAACTAGATCAATGTGCGGATATTGTGTCCTGTGTGCTTTCTAAGAAGTGGGATGGCCTTCTCAGGGGCCAGAATGCCACTTTGTGTGACAGTTTTGTTTCCTTAGCTACCTAGAATCTGTGTTATTATTATTCTTTGTTAAGTCTCCTATGTAGATGACACAGTAGTCTTTTAAAAATCTAAAGTATACCAGTAACACCTGGGTGGCTTAGTGGGTTAAGCACCTGACTTTGGCTCAGGTCATGATCTTGTGGTTTGTGGGTTCAAGCCCCACATCCGGCTCACTGGTTTCTGCAGAGCTTACTTTGGATCTTCTGTACCTCTCTCTCTGCCCCTTCCCTGCTTGTGCTCTCTCAAAAATAAGTAAAACGTCAAAAGTTTTGTTAAAGAAAAATCTAGAGTATAACAGGAAGCACCAGTCTTGCTTAAAACCTGTTAGAAACCTACTGTTGTGCCCTTGGGATAAACTCCAAATCTGTAACACCGCCCCAGGGCTCTGTGTGATCTGGGCAGTGCCTTCGCTCCCTTCGTGTTCATCAGACCAATGGCTAGTTCCTCAAACACACACACATACAAATTGGTCTGACAGTTCCTCAAACACATAAAATTCTCATCCACTTCAGTACGTTTCCACTTGTTTCTAAAACCAGAACCTCTGCCCTATACTCCAGACTTGGCTAATTCCTACCAACCTTCAGATCTCAGCTCAACCTTGACTTCCTGACCTCCTTGAAAAAGTTGACCATCCCCAATCTATTTGGGAACCATTATATTTTCCAAGTGCAGTTATGGTTTCTTTCGTAGCATATGGGACAGAGTTCTACTAACGTACTGAGATGAGATCCATTCCAAAATGAATATGTTAAAAAGCATACAGGGGCACCTGCGGGGCTTCGTCAGTTAAGCATCCTACTTGATTTCTGCTCAGTCATTATATCATGGTTTAGGGAATCGAGCCCTGTGACCGTATTTGTGCTGACAACGCGGAGCCTGCTTGGGATTCTCTCTCTCCCTGTCTCCCTGTCCCTACCCTACTTGCATACTCTCTCTCTCAAAATAAATAGCGTTTTAAAAAAAAATCATACAAACTGTATTATTTTAGGAAAATAGGTCATTATATATTTGTGTTTTTGTTTAACTAATATGGGTGTTCTACCTTTAAACATATACTGAAAGTCCTTGAAGATAAAGACTATTTCGTTGTGTTTATCACTGTATACTCTTGCTCAAGGTCCGATAGAGTTTTTATAATAAATGTATAATTATAATAAATAAAAATAGGTATAATAAATGAAAAATTGAAGACAGATACATAACTCACTCACTGACAGGAAGACAGAACATGGCAAGACTGGGTTCATATTTTGGCCATGATATTTCAATTAGAAGTAGACCAGTAGATGTTTTCTGAGGTTTCGCTAACCCTTATCTTAATTTAAAGTGATATTACCAGGGGTGCCCAGTGGCTTAGTCGGTTAAGTATCCGACTTCAGCTCCGGTCATGGTCTTGCCGTCTGTGAGTTTGAGCCCCGCTTTGGGCTCTGTGCTGACAGCTCAGAGCCAGGAGCCTGCTTCCGATTCTGTCTCTCGCTCTGCCCCTCCCCACCCATGTTCTGTCTCTCACAAAAGAATAAATGGCAAAAATAAATAAATAAATAAAATTATACTACCGATACTAAATTAAGATATCATGTTAAGCAATAGCTCTTATAAATAAGTGACTTATTTTTATCCGTAATTCTAGCATCATCTGTTGAAGAGGCTTTCCTTTCCCTACTGAATTGCCTTTGTACAAATGTGCAGGGTTATTTGTGGACTTTCTCTTCTGTCCCATGATCTGTGGCTCTGTCTCTGCACTGCTACCACACCGTCTTGATTACTGTGGCTTTTTCATAATTTTTAAAATACTTTTGTATAACTCTTGCAAGCTCATCTTATATTTCAAGAGTGTTATTTTTTAATTATTCAAGATCCTTTGTATTTTTCATTCAAATTTTAGAACCAATTTTTAAATGTCTTTAAAAAATTGTTGGAACTTTTTTTTAATTTTCAATATTTATATCTTTTTGAAAGAGAGAGACAGAGTGAGAGTGGGAAGGGACAGAGAGAGAGGAAGACATAGAATCTGAAGTAGGCTCCAGGCTCCAAGCTGTCAGCACAGAGCCTGACATGGTGTTTCAATTCATGAACTGTGAGACCTGACCTGAGCCAAAGTCACCCAGGTGCCCCTGGAATTTTTAATATAATTAAATTAAATCTATACATTAATTTAAAAAATTTTAAGTGTTTTATTTATTTTTGATACAGAGAGAGACAGAGCATGAGAGGGGGAGGGGCAGAGAGAGAGAGAGAGAAGGAGACACAGAACCGGAAGCAGGCTTCAGGCTCTGAGCTAGCTGTCAGCACAGAGCCTGACTCAGGGCTCAGACCCATGAACTTGAGATCTGACCTGAGCCGAAGTCAGAGGTTTAACCGACTGAGCCACCCAGGCGCCCCTTTACATTAATTTTAGAATAACCTAGGTCTTAGCATGTTTGTTGTCTTCCAGTCCATAAAGATTATAGATCTTTCCACGTATTAGATTTTATTCAATTCACTTGGCAATGTTTTACAGATTTCAGTAAGGGGATCTTGCATATTTTGTATTAAATTACTTCATAAGTATTTCATTTTTGATGCTATTATAAGTGTGTTCCATATTTTCTTTTGTTCCTTGCTTATGTATGGAAATACAATTAATTTTGGACTCGTGACCTTGTATTCAGCAACATGTTAGTTCAAGTAGATTTTGATGATCTTCTTGGGGTTTTCAGTATAGGTAATTGCTGATTGTGAGCAAAGGCAATTTTTTCCTTTCAATCTTTATTTCTTTTATTTCTCTTTCACGCTTCATTATACTGGCTAGTGACTGTGGTTATAACTATGAATTTTTCATAGATGCAAGTTATCAGTTTGAGGAAGTTGTCCCTAGTGCTAATATGTTGAGAGTTTCTTTTATTTATTATAAAAGGGAGTTGATTATACAGATATGATATTTTTCTACATTATTCTGTTAATTTGGTGAATAAATAATTAATTTTTCAGAATTAAACCAATCTTTCATTCCTGGAATAGCATTTGGTTGTGATATATTATACGTTTTATATATTACTAGGTTCAATTCACTAATATTTTGTTAAGGATTTTTTGCATCATTGTTTATGATAGTTTTAAGTCTGTGATTTTCTTTCTTAAAATATCTTTGTATAACATTTTGCATAATGTTGATATTATTATTAATATTATTTTTCCATAAAAGTTAATGTAATTCATCATTGAAACCATCTAGTGATGAAAAATTAATGGTATTTTTTAAAATACAGAGGAAGATAGTAGGGGAATTTCTTTTTTCAATGTTTATTTATTTTTGAGAGACAGAGAGAGCCAGAGTGTGAGTGAGGGAGGGACAGAGAGAGAGGGAGACACAGAATCAGAAGCAGGCTCCAGGCTCTGAGCTGTCAGCATAGAGCCCAGTGTGGGGCTCGAACTCATAAACCATGAAATCATGACCTGAGCCAAAATCAAGAGGCAGATGCTTAACCAACTGAGCCACACAGATGCCCCCATCTTCAACATTTTTAAGACTCAGTCTTGACTAGACAGGATGCATTTCCTCTCTACTTTATCTTAAAATTAACGATTCCATAAAATTGTCACTTTGGCCTCGTAAATTCACTGACACGCTAGTCGCTAGTCTCTTCTCAAGAGTTTACCTGTGATGTTCTTTAAGAGCATGTTTGTTCAATAAGTCATTATCAAAACTTTTTCCCTTAAAGGGTAGACTACTTATTTCAGCTAATTTAGAAGCTATAAAATATTTCAACACATGTAAAATCAATGAGGTGTATATTTTTATAGAGGAGAATTCTTTTTCACTTGCCTGCAGCTTTTATTGGCATTTTGCAAATTTATCATAAGTGTGCGGGCAACAGAAAATCACAGTCAAGGTTCTGAGATAACTAGTTAAGTCATGTGGTTATTGGCTGTAATTTGTAGAGAATTCCACTAAAGTAAAAAGGAAATTACTAGACCAAAAAAAAAGTGTTGGTATTAAATGAATTCAAGAAAAACACTAGTTGCAAGACTATAGCGCCAACAGCACTTTTAACTTTCATCTTTGGCTTTGGAGCAATTATATTCCTGCCATGGCCATCGGAGTTGGATGTTGCAATTGTACAAAATGCTTGTTAGGATTGTGTAAATGTAAAAAAAAAAAAATACCAGAGAAACTAGTGCTGAAGAAAAAATGAATGCACCATTCCTAAATGAAAATAGAATAATTGATACATTCATCAAATCTGACTTTACTCCGACTTCCTTAAATAGCCTGTGTTTTCCTGGATGCGAATTCTTCATTCATATTGTTCATTCGTATTGTTCATTTGACTATGTGATCCTCTTGCTTGGTCTTGGAAACATTTTGGGGAGAGAATCCAAGTGTTTTCTCCTCTGTACCAGATGGTTGCAATAATGTGTGACTGACATCAAGTGTAACAATAAAAGGATACTTTTCACAGGAAGTAGTTTATAAGTCACAGTAACTCATAGTAGAAAGAGGCGAGGCTAAACAACTCGGTTATAAAGTTAAAGAATCAGCTGCTAATCCACACAGAGCTCTGTGCATCAGATGATTAGCACATTTGAGAACCAAAGTGAGGAAAGGAATCTTGAAATGAATAACTGGAATGAAGGATTAGAGTTTGAAGCCTGTGTATTTACTAAGACATGATGTAAAACAAACCAAACAAAAATGGATATTGTATTACCAAGATATGGTAGTGGACAGTAAATAGAAAACACAGTATGAGTCTTTAGACTGTAGAGAAAAAAATGGTGTCCCCACTCTTTATTTCTATTTTAATTAAATCCATTTACCTTCAAACTAAAATGAATTTATTCACATATCTATTTGAATGTACGAATCACAGAAAAACGAAGAGGAGCATATGTGGTGTTAATAGTTTCCACATCTATCAAGGCAGAGAGCGTTTGTGTAGATGGAGACATTTACACATATAATTATACACATTATGCATATATATTACATAAATATCTCCATTGGGCACAAAGAAAAAAAAGACATGTTTTTACATTTTGAATGAAAAATATTGGTGATGAGGATGAGATTTACCGGCATAAATAAATGTATAAAAATCATCTTATGTGGGTGACTGGTGTCTCCTGCAAGAAATCCCTCCTCCCCCAAAGAATTTATATTAGATACCAACCACCTTATTGATACCAGTGAATATGAAATAAGACTTATTGCTCACACAGTAAGCCACTAACGGACTTCCTGAGGGGAAGTGTGGAAACTCCCTCAGGGAGGAAACCAAGAGCAAAGCAGAGAGAGTGCATGGGATCCTTGTGTGTGGTGGCGTGGGTGTGAGTCTGGGGAAGGACCCATGTGCTGGGTGGGGTGTGTGCAGGTAGGTTTGCCACTGACCTCGTAGGATGAGTAGCGCACAGGGACTCTCGTTGTGCTTGCCCTGTGTGAGACAGCTAGAAAGAGTGGTGGGAAACTAGAAGCTGTCAGGTCAATAAAAAATGGTGTCCAGACTAGTCAACCACATCAGCATGGATCTATTTCTGGGTTCTCTATTCCATTGATCTGTGTATCTTGTTTTTGTCCCAGTACCATACCATTTTGATTACTAGAGCTTTACAATGTATCTTGAAATCGGGAATTGAAACGCCTCCAGCTTTGTGCTCCTTTCTCAAGATTGCTTTGGCTATTTGGGGTCTTCCATGATTTCATGCCAATTTTAGTATAATTTGTTCGAGTTCTGTGAAAGATGCTGTTGGTATTTTGACAGGGTTCGCATTGGATCTGTAGGTTGCTCTGTGGAGAGCGTAGCATAACATATAAACTTGTCCAATCATATCCTGTGCCACAGAAACAAGTGTTACATCTTGTGCCAAGTCTGTGTCAGTTAAGAAAAGTGGAGTCCAGTTTTTGAATAAATGGAGAAGATATCATGCAATATTTTAGAAGTTTTAGTCAAGTGAGGAAGAGACGGGCTAAGCAAAACAAGGCTTTGAATTCGAGAGAGAGATACGGGGACAGCTCTGTCAGGTGAGAACATTCTCTGTACGGCTAAGAAGACCTTTGGCAAGCCGGGAGCATTGTCGCCAGTAGAGACTTCTGTGGTAGCTCTGGGAGTAATGGGACCAGGAGCTGATAAGAACAGGAAAAGTGAGGATCACAAGTGAAGGCTTTTTTCAGAGAAACATCTGAAGAAGGTACAACTCTGATATGCATTCTCCCTACTGGCTTACTAGGTTTAGCATTCCATTGGAATTTGGGGTTAAGAACGTAATAATAATCACCTTTAGTAGAACAGTATATTTAAAATCACTTAAGGAAAATAATGCATTCCTGAAAAACAATGTTAACTACAAATATTTATGGTGCATACCCTGTAACATGAATTGTGTTAGAAACTCTGGTATATATAAGGATTGATATTTTCAAAAGCATGTTTATTTAACATGTAAAACATTTTCCCCAGAAATTTAGGCTTTCAGTGGAAAAATCGCATAATATAAAACCTGACACTTTCCTATATGTTCTATTCAGTTAGTGTTTTTCTTTAGGATAAGGTACAAAATATTATGCTTTTTAATCTTCCCAAATATCTGTTGCTGGTTTATTTAATGGATTTAACGAAATATGTTTCATAATTTGTACATGTTCTTTGTAGAAAAATTCAGATTTATTTTCTACTTATGGCAGTATGGGGATTTTTATTCATGATATAACTGAATAAAATTAATGTTAATTGAAACATAGGCTCCCATTTTTAGGCCATTCCAACAAATGCTCTTAGTCCCAGCAGCCTCTGCGGCGTGCTGCCTTGTGTGTGCTTAACAGGAAGAGATTTTCTAGGCACTGTTTTAAGATAGGTTTTTTTTTTTTCCATAATTAAGAAAAAATAATAGATGGTCTCCCCTGCTTCACAAAACAGGAAATGAATCATGCAGCAGTGACTTTGTTTGGTTCATCTCCATACCTAAAACTCTAGGCATACAAAAAGATCCTACCTACAACCTGATTAAAAAATGGGCCAAAGATCTGAAAAAGCACCTTACCCAGATGGCACATCAGATTATAAAAAGACGCTCCATATCAGTGTCATCAGGGAAATGTAAATTAGAACAACCATGAGATACCACTATACACCTATCACAGTGGCCAAAATCCAAAACACTGACAACTCCAAATGCTGACGAGAATGTGGCATAACAAGAACTCTCATTCATTGCCAGTGGGAATGCAAAATGGTACCACCACTTTGGAAGACAGCTTGCTGTTTTTTTAGTTTTTTAAAAAACAAAATATTCTTATCATATAGTCTAGCAGTCATGTTCCTTAGTATTTACCCAAAAGAGCTGAAAACTCATGTCCACACCAAAACCTGCTCATGAATATTGATAGCAGCTTTATTTCTAATCGCCAAAGTTTGGAAGCAACCAAAATGTCCTGAATGAATAAATTAACTGCAGTACTCCCAGGTGGTAGAATATCACTCAGCCCTGAAAAGAAATGAACTATCAAGTTATGGAAAAAAAATGGAAAGACCTCCATGCATATTACTTAGTGAAAGAAGCAAGTTGGAAAAGGCTACATACTGTATGATCCCAACTATATGACATTCTGGGAAAGTTAAAAAACTATGGAGAGAGTAAAAAGATGAGGGTTTGCCAGGGTTTGTGGGGAAGAGAGCTGGGGGGGCGGGCAAGGCAGAGCACAGCAGTGGGACTACTTTGAATGACACTGTCATAGTAGATATTTGTCATTACGCATTTTTCCAATGCCACAGAGTGTACAACATCTCGAGTGAACGTGTAAACCAGGGACCCAGGATTCTGGTGATTATGATGTATCATTGTAGTTTCATCAGTTGGTGCATTTAGTACCAACAGAGGATGTTGATAATGTGAAGGCTATGAAAGCGTGAGGGCCAGAAGTGTACGTGAATTTGTATACATTTTGCCCAATTTTGCTATGATCCACAACCTGCTGTGAAAATTAAAGTCTAGTTCGTTTTTTGTTTTTTCTAAAAAAGACAAGGAGTTTACCTTTGGTCACTGTACTTCGTAAACACTTAACAGTAAGCTTTTCTTCATGTTCTCACTATTTTAATAATCACTAATGCAGTCTTCTGTGGACTGTAAGACATGCAGTGAATTTAAATTTCCTAATTTCCATTTAGCTCTGATGTTAAAGACGGGATAAGAAATAGGAAGAACGTCTGTGCCCTATGCCCTGCAAATCCATACATCGTAGTTCATTAACTTATTTGGACAAGATCTTGTGTTAATATTATAATCTTCACATGGGCAAGTTAGCTGTGCTTTTTTTCTGTTCCTAGCTAATATCCTGAATTTCAGCCTTCTTTTAATTCAGGCCATTGGTATCCAGGATAAATGGAACAAGAGTGACAGGTCAACATTAAATTATATGAGAAAAACAGCTTACAATATATTTCCAGCAGAGTTATTCAGCACTGTCCCCTCTGAAATCCCTGTTATTTTAAGTGATTGTTATATAAAGCAATTGAGTTCATCCTCCAAGATGCTCTTGCTTTATTAGATCAGTATATTCATTGTGTGTATGAAAGATACGTGTTTCCTTATATTCTAGGCACAGTGGGTTATGATGGGCATGATCTAAAAATTATAATTTTCAAAAGCCACGTAGCACTGCATATAATACTACTAAACAAAGCAAGCGGTTTACCCTTTTGTTTACCTTTTGGTTGATGAGTAATTTAAATTGACTTTCTCTTTGTCCAGGCAATACCAGATTGTTGGACTCTGAAATCCCTCATGTGATTTATCATTTGTTGAAGTACAGGGTGTATTTTTTACCAAAACAAATCAAAACTTCAGGGAATTGCAAATTACATTGCACATACCCATACACAACTTCTGTCAATTCTATCACAGTCCAAACATAGCCAGCTGCTTCTGAGATGATATCAAGTGGCAATTAAAATAGCACCAATAATGTTACAGTACGGTTAGGTACAGAAAATATTTTATCTGGAAAAAGCAAGAAGTATATTTAGATGGTTGGGATTTATGTTCCACTTTAGAAGAACAGATGCCTTGAAAGATTAATCTGTGCCGCCATCATGTCTATTTGTTCAGAATGTTGGGCAGAATGGGACTTGTGTGGCCAGATGCCTTCCTTGTCCAGATTCAGTGCTTTTAGCGGGGGCCTCCAAATACCTTCTGCAGACCATTAGTTAGTAGAAAACTAATAGATATTGTGTCGAAAATGGGTGCTCTAGTCAAATGAGATTTGGAAATACTGCATAAAGCTGCACATTTTTCTCTGCGGTGAACTGTCATACTCATTAGTATACTTACATCCATTATGGATCCTCTAGAGAAAATGAATCAGTTCCCCCAAATTCTCTCACTGTAGAACCTATGCCAGTCTAACCATTAACCAGTAGGTTAGGTAAAATCCGTATGTGGGACACCAGCAGATTGGGGAAGGAAAAAATTATATCAATATTTAATATCTGTCTAATGCATCAAGGAAGTTAACACCAGGGAAAATCAGAATTTTGTTGGACTTGTGTTTATTCAACAGTCTAATGTGCATATTTGGTATTCACAGTGGGTATAGACTTGAGTTTTTCAGTGGCAAAGGCCTTTAGTGGAATTGATTTAGAACAACTCTTTTTTTTCAAGAGCACCTTCTGGGGTAATGTTGCTCAGAACACACTTAGAGAATTGCTCTTCTAAACCCCATTTGCCATATTTGTCATTCTTCTCATCTAATGATCCTGTAAATACTTTGCCCTCTTCGAACCTTCTGTCACTACCTGTTCACTTGGGATAACTCTGGGGCTGATGTGGTTGCCTCCGGGTTCTGTGGTTAAAGAAGGGCCCAGCTCCCTCCCCAGAGGACACCAGGGCCAAAGATCGATTTAAGAAACGCGGTGATACTGCAGAGGCCTTCTGTTTTGGCCATTGGAGGCAATGGAGCCGAAGGACCTGTGTTAACCCAGATCTCCTCTCACTGAGCTGACAAGGATCTGCCTGGCACTAGAACTGACACCTGGCATAAGGACCAAACCAAGACAAAATGGCAAAGCAGATGATTTATTTTTTTAGCAGCCTCTTTCAGTGTTTTTTGTCTCTTCTCTCATCTCCCAATCTGCCGTGCTCTCTGGAACCCCTAGGCAGCCTACTCTCTTGTCCCGCCTTCCTCTTCAACACACCACTTCGGCACAGCTTTGCACTTATCTCCCTGATGGACCACTGTGTTCATGTGCTCTCTCTTCAAATATTTAATGAAATGGCAGTGAGTGAGTTTTTTCAGTGGCTTTATCACATGAAAAGAAAAAGAACTGGATCTGAGATGACGTTATAGAAGGAAGAATCATAAACGACTTAACTAAACAGAGAAAGTTTAAACCAAATTACCTTCAGAGAGACACAGTAAAGATAAGTAGGGCAGTTTGCCCAGTAGAACCCACAAAAAGCTTAAAACCTAGGGGCAGCCATATCTACCAGGAACTATATGGAGCAAAAACCAGGGGCATTGGTCAAAACCAGGTTTCTGTAGACCTTCAGAATTCATTACTATCCCTACCCCAGGAACCTAGAAGTGGGCATGCACTGTCCCTCCCCACAAGGCCAAGGGATTATTCTCTAGAGAAACTTTAAAGAGCCTCCGAGGGAAAGTTCCTCCAGATATCCATAACTTAAATGGGGTAATGAAAAGCCTGACTTATTTTATAAGTTGACAGTAATGAAGTCCGCTAGACCAGTGCTTCCCAAACTTAAATGTGCATGCGCATCCCTCACTTCTTATTACAGTGTGGATTTTAATCCATTCATTCTGGGGTGTGGGCCAAGATTTTGAATTTCTAATACTTCTGCATTTCTGCAGGTCATTGAGCCATACTTCCAGTGACAAGGCACTAGACAACTAACTCTGTGTGCTCGGGTTAGCCAGTGTTGGCTGCATCACTTTCAATCTGGGTGGACACAGTAGTTACCAGCTACTTGAAGGAAGCTTCCTATATACAGGAAAAGCAGAGATCCAAGCTAGCTTTTAGGATCGAGAAGAAGAAAAAGGAACATAAAGGATCTGGAGAGATTGTTACACAAAGAAGAAAATGCTTTTCAAAAGAATGAAAAATAGAAACCCCCTCTACATATTGTCCTAGAAATACGAAGTTTATGGAACTAGAGCAAGAGTTTAGGGAGAAATGGAAATCAGCAAGGAAGAAAGACATTCTCGAAATTTAAAATATACAAGAAAAATATTGTTAGAAGAGTCAGAAAATAAAAACCAAACAAGTCTCCTGGAAAGTAGTGTGTGTACACACATGCACATACACACACTCTGACAAGCATGCGTGTGCAGGCACACAGATGAATGCGTGCACACACACGGCACACACACTCATACAGATGCACAAACACACATGCAGACACACACACACACACACACACACACACACACACACAAGATTGAAAATAAGAAAGAATATGTAAGAAATTAAGAATCAATCCAAGAGACCTAATACCTGAAAAATGGTAGTTTTAGCAAAAGAAAAATGAAAAGGACATATCATCAAAGAGAATTCTATAGGCAAAATAATTGGAACTGAAGGGATGAGTCTCCAGGCAGGAAAGGCTCACTGAATAAGACCCACTTCAAGACTCAGCAATAGGATTCACAGCAGGGATACAAATTCAACCTCACAATGTAAAAGACAGTGTAATAGTGTCATAAAAATCAAGATGAAAGTATTATTTCCGGCCTAGAATTCTATATCCAGATAAAATAGTAGTCACTTCTTATGACAGTATAAAGATATGTTTAGATACAATGACTAAATAACATCTGCTATCTATGCATTTGTAGGAAATTTCCAGAGGATATGCTATTGTTAAATGAGGTATAAACACAAGAAAGTAAAAAGATGTGGGATCCAGGACAAAGGTAGCTCATTAAAGGATACTGACAAAGCTAATCCTCTGAGGTAATGAGAAATAAGAGTCCCACGTGGACACATGGGGGGCAGGTCCACCAAGCAACAGGTTGAATTAGATCCAAAGAGTCAAGGACTCTAGATGAAGGATCTCTAAGGGAGGAAAATATAAGTAATGTACTCGAACATGTAAAAACTAGTACTCGGTGTGGCGAATATTTCATACTTCCGAGAAAAGAGTAAAAAGCACGTTGTGGAAAAATAGTGAAGTAGGTTCATAAATTGTAACAAATGTACCCCTCTGGTGGGGATATTGCTATGAGGGGAGGCCATGCATGTGTAGGGGAAAGTGGTACCTGGGAAATTCCTATATCTTCTCTTCCGTTTTGCTTTCAACCTTAAACTATGTAAAAATAAAAGTCTTCACTTTAAAAAAAATGAGTGAAAAATTCAGCAATTATTCTAAGAAACAATAACAAGAGATACAAGATTGGAGAAATATTTGTAATGAACATTTGTAGTTGTTTCACCAGTGAGTGGTACCTGCAAAGTCAGTCATAATGTTGTCACTGACTAGTAGTTTTGCAAAAAATAAATCCGGGTGGAGACACCATATGGGTGAGTGGAGTATTTTCAAGTGAAAACATCATTCACTATGCCCAGAAGTAAATAGATCATCCATAAGATTAATGAATCAAGAAATAACAGCATAAGCCCATTAATTAGAATTACAGAAATAATATGGAAACCAACTTGATAATAAACTATAAAATGGATAAATAAATAAATATTTTTTAAAAAGAAATACAGAAATAAACACCATAAGCAATAGTCAGAAGAGTTGCTGGTGGTTCCCTCCAGGAAGCAGAACTAAGGGCTGTGAAGTTAGAAGGAAACTTTATTTTTCAATACAAGACTTTAAGAGGTATTTTTTAAAACTAGGTGCATTCTTTACTATGATAATAATGTTGTTAACTTTAAAAATAAGCAAATAAAGCAATAAGGATCCCATTATTTTTTTTTTAATTTTAGAGAGAAACCATGAGCAGGGTTAGAGAGAGGGAGAGAGAGAGAGAATCTCAAGAAGGCTCCATGCTGAGGCTTCTTGAGTTTGTTCCAGCAACCCTGGGATCATAATCTGAGCTGAAATCAAGAGTCAGATGCTCACTTGACTGAGCCACTCAGGTGCCATCAAGGACCCCACTATTTCTGCTCTGATGAAGGCAGAGACTTCAACGGGGCTGGTTTGAAGGGAGCCACCGTTTCCTGGACCCACTTGCCAGAAATTATCCGGGGGGGGCAGGGTGATAAATGCTGACAGACTTGCCCTCCAATTAGAGCAGAGTCTTCTGATTGGCGCTGCCGGGAGAGGAGCACTCTTCTTGTCTCTGCCCAAATGCAACAGAGTTCCCCTTTTTTCTCCCTGAGTTTGGAGGGAAGACGGAAGGAGAAGGTCTTAGTTCAAATAGTAGCTCATTGTTTTTACAAGTTTTTGTATATTTTCTTTAAGAAATCTTTCTTCTTTTTTTATATTTATATATTTGTTTAATTGTTTATTTGTTTATTTATTTATAATATAACTTATTGTCATGTTAGCTAAAATACAGTGTACACAGTGTGCTCTTAGTTTGGGGAGTAGATTCCCATGATTCATCGCTTACATACAACACTCAATGTTCATCCCAACAAGTGCCCTCCTCCATGCCCATCCCCCTTTTTCCCTCTCCCCCACCACTCCCATCATCCCTCAGTTTGTTTTCTGTATTTACGACTCTCTTATGGTTTCCCTCCCTCTCTGTTTGAAACTATTTTTTCCCCTTCCCATCCCCCATGGTTCTTCAGTTAAGTTTCTCAAAGTCTACATATGAGTGAAATCATGTGATATCTCTCTCTGATGGACTTATTTCACTTAGCATCATACCCTCCAGTTCCATCCACATTGTTGCAAGTGACAGGATTTCATTCTTTCTCATTGCCAAGTAGTATTCCATTGTACCTATAAACCACATCTTCTTAATTCGTACATCAACTGATGGATATTTGGGCTCTTTCCATAATATGGCTATTGTTGAAAGTGCTGCTGTAAACATTGGGGTACATGTGCTCCTATGAATCAGCACTCCTCTATCCTTTGGATAAATTCCTAGTAGTGCTATTGCTGGCTCATAGGGGAGTTCTGTTTAATTTTTGAGGAACCTCCACACTGTTTTCCAGTGGCTGCACCAGTTTGCATTCCCACCAGCAGTGCAAGAGGGTTCCTGTTTCTCCACATCCTCGCCATCATCTGTTGTTTCCGGAGTTGTTAATTTTAGTCTCTCTGACTGGTTTGAGGTGGTATCTCAGTGTGGTTTTGATTTGTATTTTCCTGATCATGAGCTTTGTTGAGCATCTTTTCATGTGTCTGTTGGCCATCTGGATGTTTTCTTTGGAAGAGTGTCTCATCATGTCTATTGCGCATTTGTTCACTGGAATAATTTTTTTGGGGTGTTGAGTTTGGTAAGTTCTTTATAGATTTTGGAAACTAATCTTTATCCGATATGCCATTTGCAAATATCAACAAACTTAAGCGGAAACCTTTCTTCTTGCATATGCTTCTAGAACCATTTCTTGACTTCCAAGGTTGTTTTTAAAAATAATTTTCACCAGTTTCACTGGGGAGCAGGTCTGTAGAACTCCTCAGGCTGTTCCATCAGAAGTGGTTCTCTAACCAGCTTGTGATTTTATACCACAACTCAAGTTCTCTTAGATCCAATTTTCTTTTCTTTAAAAATGAGAACAATACAGTCTAATTTAAGAGGTTTCTATTAGTGTTAAAAATAAGCTAAAATGTTTTTGTTTGTGTAAATAAAGTCTGCATATAAAGTACTTGTTTAAGATAATATTTATCTTATGGAATGCATTTTCCCTTATCATCTCTAAGCAATATGATTGTATGGTCTGCATTTATTCATTCACTCAAATATTCCTTGAGTACAGCTATGTATAGTATTCCAGGAATTTTGAACAAACCAAAGGAGTAACTTCATAGAGCTCATAATCTAAGGGAGGAGATAAACAAGTAAACAAATTAATATATAAAATATCATGAAGTACAAGCATTATAAAAAACAATGAAACAGGTTAAGTAACTACAAAGTGTTGGCGCTACCAGATGTAGGCAATTCCAAGTATTTTTTTTTCTCCATTAATATGTCAAGCTAATCTAAAGTTTCCAAATTTGGGCATCTGAATGCCTTTTTGTCTCTTGACAAAAATCTTTTGTCACTTCCTTATTCTCAGTCTTGGACTTAGAGAACACACACACACAATGCTTAATATAATAACTGTTAGACATTACTTCTACTCTTACAAATTCAAACCTGCCTAAGAGTGGTGGAGACAGGATAACAGGCTCTTTTGGTCACTTCTAATTCTGCACTTGTATGACATAAAGACATCCTATATATATGAACAGGAATTCAGAGAGGGAGGGTGAGGGAGACACATTACATTAAAGATCCTATAAATCCTATAAAATACTACTGGGGTTAAAAGTATTGTAGATGTTAGAATTTATTACTCTAGTAAAAACTTTTAAAAAGAGAAGGAAATATAAAATGTAATATAAATTACTACTTAAGAGAACTAGTTACTAAATCAGTTTCTCTGCGTTAATACAATCTCGAAAGAGACAATATCCCTTGGACTAGTCATTCTAAACCACAAACAGAGAGATTCTCTTATTATCCAACATTATCAGAGGAGTGCAATTATTATGAAGACATATGTCCTATCCTCAGAGAGTTTGCATTATAGTTGAACAAATAAATAATACAGAAATGACTCTGTAAAGTTTATTTCCCGAGCCCAACAGCACAGGGATAGTGTTAAGACAGACTAAGGACTAGCTGCTCTCATGCCTGAACCTTTACACATTCTTCCTTCTGTCTCATAAGAAGGTGGTAATTTAAGGGGCAAGGATGATTTGCTGGGTGTCTCCTACAGTCTTGTCTTACTCCTGATTGCCCCGACACCTCTCAGAGAATGAGATGTTGCTTGAATAGTCACAATCTGCTGTGCTGACCACTAATTCCCCTGTGCATCATGGGACTGGGCGATGGGGAGGCGATGCCACTCCATGCAGTCTTCCCTTGCCTTAGGCAGGAAGCTGTGTGCTGAGAACTTGTGCTGAGAAAGTCGGCAAGTTTTTGTGTTACTGGAAGAAACTAGGGAGTTTCATTGCAAGGCTCCTGTTCCCTCTGAGACAGCTTCTTTGCTCCCCAGTCTGTTACCATCATTCGCAGCTGGCCATCATCGTGCATTGACCTATCATTGCAACAACTCCCTGACAAATGCTACAAACGCCCTTTTCGCTGCTTGAAATAGCTTCTTGTCTTCTCTCTGTACAGCTTCAGGAAGTTCTGGGCTGCAGGTTCCAAACTTACCTCTACTTCTTGAGAAATTGTCAACCTTGTTGCCTCTTCAATTGCTGGCCATGACTGACCGAAAATACCCATGCTCTCTCCCTTTTCTAGAATTTTCATAGAAGTATATCCATTAAACACCCACATTACTCTTGTGGAATCTCACCTCTCCCTTGGTCAACGTACAGTGACAATCAACCAATCCCTTTTTCCAGTGCTAACAGTAGATGTTATTTGAGAGGCTAGGAAAGGACAGAATTGATCTGAAATACATTTGGAAGGCCCAAAGGGCAGAACTCAGTGATCAGTTGGATGTGGGTAATGGAAGATTGGAAGGAGTTCAGGGGAGCTTCCTGGATGCTGGTATAGACCAGTGGTAGAAGATAAATGATAAGACATCAAGAAGATGGGGAGCCAGAGGGTCAACAGGCTTCAGTCATCCCCAAGATTATGTTTTGAAACTCATGGCATCTGTCCAACTTCAAAAGGGGAGGGGACAAGTAGAGAGAGATTTGAACAGGACATGGGCAGAAAGGAAGAAAATATAGGCAGTGAAGAAGGATAACACTGACTTGGATCAGTCCAATGAGACCATGCCACCCTAGACCCATCCCAGAGCTTTCCTTCAAGGGATAATAATCAAGAGTCCAGACAGGGAGAGTCGTCTTGTGTTGATGATGTGGAACTCTTACTTGGTAATAGGTCCATGGCTGCCTCTGCTCTTGAAAGGCTCAAGTAGCAGGTAGAATGGAAATGAGAAGGTGGGAGCTATAGAAGTTAGACAGATGTGATCTGAGAATGAGACCATGAAGTTTACCATTTCAGAGATGGGGCTGCTCTGGTTTGTGTACAGACTGGTCTGGAAGTAAAGGACATTAGAAATATAGGACATTAAGGAATTGTGAATCTAATGTATTGACTGGGTAGAGCATTCCCATAGGAAACAGCCAAGATCTATGAATAAAGCAGGTGATTCAAAATCCCAATGACAAGTATGGTAAATTATGGTGAGGACACAAAGAATGTGATATTCGACCCCAGCCTGTCTGGTAGAACGGTCTGCAATGATGGAAATGCTCGCTGTCTGTACTAATCAAACAATTGCCAGCAGCCACATGTGATATTGAGCACTTGAGTAGGACTAGTTTAACTGAGGAACTAAATTTTTAAGGCTGTTTAATTTAGTTTTAATTAAGTTTAATTTATATAACCACATTAGGCTAATGGCAATCATCAGACATCGCAGTTGCCCAGATTTGGAAGAACAATGAACTGAAACCATACGGGCAGGGTAGTATATTGCTGATCTTACCGCAAAACTGGAGTACAGAATGCAAGTGAAACCACAGTCCTCTGCTTGTCTTTCCAGGCATCTTACTGTCTCCCCTACTCCTTTAGGGGTTCAGAGGTGTTGATACCGAAAGAGTAAGTCATGTGTGGGGAGCAGAGAGTAATACGTTGTGGATGATTATAAGCTCTGGTTAACTGGGGACTATTGATAAATATGTGTTGTTATAGTCTTTATATATGCTAATCCTTTCTGCGAGAGTGTCTTTTAAGCTTCTGTATATACAACAGCAATTCATAAAGTTTGGTCCATGAACGTGGCGGGTGAGGGAGTCCTAGGATCCCTTTAAGAAGGTCTAGGAGATCAAGACCATTTCCAAAATATACTGTGACACCATTTGCCTTTCTTTGCTGTGCTAACATTTGCAATAATATTACAAAAGATTTTATAAAATAGTAGATAAACTTGGTACCAGTCAAAGCATTGGCACCAAAGTATACAAGTAATTATTATATTTTTCACTGTCAGGCACTTGACAGTGAGAGAGAGAGAGAGTAAGAGAGAGAATTTTACTTAGAACTTTTTAAAATAAAGCAGTAAGATTATTATTTTTATTAAATCATGACTCCTTGGGGTGCCTGGGCGGCTCAGTTGTTTAAGCGTCCAACTTCAACTCAGATCATGAACTCAGGTTGTGGGTTCGAGCCCCATGTCAAGCTCTATGCTGACAGCTCAGAGCCTGGAGCCTGCTTTGGATTCTGAGTCTCCCTCTTTCTCTCCCCCTCCCCCTCTCTCATTCTGTCTCTCTCTCTCTCTCTCTCAAAACTAAATAAACGTTAATAAACAAACAAATAAATCATGACTCCTCCTTATTCAACTTTTAAATAGTCTCTGTGGCCAAAGGGAAGTACACATAAAGCATTTATTGTGGACACTGAAATACAATGGTTATCCCCAAAACATGGTGCAGTTGTGGAGTTTTGAGGCAAACTGGCCACATTTTATCAAATAAATTGCATCTGAAAGAGTAACTGAAAATTAACATTATTCAGAATTGGGTGATTCGCATTTTCTGGAGAATGAGCAAACTGAGCTTCTCACTTCAAGAAAAAGAACTAATAGTATATGTTATCATTGCTAAAATTTGAAAAATGACATGACAGTTGGAATTCTGAAATATTTTTTTTCCAAATTTTATTTAAATTCAAATTAGTTAACATATAGTGTGGTATTGGTTTCAGGAGTAGCATTTTGTGATTCATCATTTACAAATAACGCCCAGGGCTCATCCCCACAAATGTCCTCCTTAAGGCCCTCACCCATTTAACCCATCCCTCACCCACCTCCCCTCCAGCAATCCTCGGTTTGTGCTCCAGGGTTAAGAGTCTATTATGGTTTTCCTCCCTCTCTGTTTTAATCCTCTTGTGTTTCCTTCCCTCCCCCTATGTTCATATGTTTTGTTTCTTAAATTCTACACATGAGTGAAATCAAATGGTATTTGTCTTTCTCTGATGGTGGGAAATTCAGAGAAATTTTTATTTGCCACTGCAGGCTTGAGCATTTTTCATTGCTTAAGGAAATTCTGATAATGACCGGGATTTTTGTATACTGTGTAATGGAAGGTGTCAAAAATGGAAAGTTCTGCATAGGTCTGTGACTGAATATTTTTCAAATGACCATTATACAGTGGTTCGTGTAAACTATCAAAGTGCAAGACAGGCCAGTGGCTTTTAATGAAACAGTAAGAATAATTCGTTGTATGGTTTCCGACTGTACATTACAAGTAACCTGTAAGAGTTTACCACTTGTTGAGTGTTAATGTAATATTAAAGAATGATATCCTCAATTATGTGATAGGGCTACTAAAATGATCTTTTCTGGGGGCGCCCGGGTGGCCCAGTCAGTTGAGCATCTGACTTCAGCTCAGGTCATGATCTCACAGTTTGTGGGTTCGACCCCTGCGTCGGGCTCTGGGCTGACAGCTCAGAGCCTGGAGCCTGCTTCAGATTCTGTGTCTCCCTCTCACCCTGCCCCTGCCCCGCTCATGCTCTGTGTGTCTCTCTCAAAAATAAATAAACATTAAAAAAATTAAAAATAAAATGACCTTCTCTTGTTTAGTATATACATTTCTGAGGCAGAACTTTCTTAACATACTTCAATCAAAACAACATTCTGCAACAGACTTAATGCAGAGCAGATACAAGAAGCTAACAATGTTCTATTAACTCCGAGATGAGATTTGCAAAATTGTAAAACAATGATATTCTTATGTTTTTAATGTGCCTGTTTTCTATGAAAGTATATTTTTATGTGGACATCTAATGGGATTTTATTATTTGTAACTTAATTTAAAATATTTGATACATTTCTTTTTCAAATTATAGTACAAAAATATTCAGAGATATAACTCACATAAACAAAAGCTCCTCGGGGTCCTCACTTACTCTTAAGAACATAAAGGGGTCCTGAGATTTAAAAAAAAAAAAAAAAAGTTTGAGAAATGCCAATCTCGAAAAATCTCATTTATTTTAATAGAACCTGGCTCAAACCCCAGTCTTAAAAAACCTTATCTCTAGCTCCCCAGCCACCCTCTCCCTATTCTGCATTTTTATAGTATTTGTATAACACATGCATAGAATACAAGCCTTTCCATGTGTACATTTTGTGTATGAGAGAAACAAAGTCAAACCCAGGTAGAATCAGATAAAAGTTTTTGAATAAAGTGCAGACAATGGTACATGTATGGGCAAAGACAAAAGAGCCGGTGGATAGAGAAAAGAAAAATTAAAAGAAAAATATAGGATAATGAAAGCAAGAGCACTTGCTTCATTTTTTAAAAAATCCTGTTTGTGAAAAAGAGCCAAGGTAAAAGATTTCATCTTAGAAGGCAGCAGCTCTATATTTCTACTTATACTGAGAGAGGTTAGAAGTGATAAAAATTTAGTATCGGTGAAATGACAACTAAAAAGGATGAGAGAGATCATTCTGAATGGCCTCATCCTTTCAAAAAAAAAGAGAAACTTCCCCATTTACTCAAAGAAAAATAAAAAGGGGAACTTAGAATCCTGGCCGCAGGACCATCCTAGCTTGGAAACCAACAGAGATGAAAGAAAAGATCTTACAGCATGTTGGAGGAAGTGAGGCGAGGTTAGTGAGCTCAGCTGTTTGTTAATACCTCCCCGACCTTTCCGTAACTTTGTCTTACTAAACAGGACAGAGAAGGCTACTGACAGTCAAAGTTAAGTTCAGAACCAACAGAGATAAAGCCATGCAAAGGGAACTAGTGAGCGCCCCGGACAGCCATGGAACTCTGTCTGCTGTGAAGGAGTTTTAGAGAGGGACTGGTGTGATGGCTTTATTTGGCACATCCGGCTGTCCTGTTGTGTGGTGTTGTGTTTTACATTTGGTTGTACAATACGCATAAGGCAAGTGATACAAATAACTAACTCTGGCAAATAATTGGTGTGTCTTACAATTTTTGATGTCTAGCTACTGTCTAATTTAATTAAGAATAATGAGCAACTTTACTAATTATAACTATAATTATAATTCTTTTATGGGGATGTGGAATCCTTAGGGTAAAACAAACCCTACGCTTTAGCTCTAAGAAAATGATATTTCAGGCTGGCACATTGTGGAATCTCTTTCGACAGCAGTCACCCGTGTGTGGCATTGCTGAGCGTACAACAGTTAATGATAATAACTTAAAGTCTTATTATAACAATTATAAACTGCATCTCATTAATTAAGCACCATTTTATTTTTGTTTCTTCTGGAAATTAACCAGTGTTGGATTTCCATCTTGTTACTCAAAAAGGAGTTAACATATGTTTATGTACATTAACATACGTTTATGTACGTCCACCAAAAGAGACGTTTGATTCCTGTTCTGATTAGCTGTTACAACCTCCAGTGAGCATTCCTTGGTTCCCAAGGCTAGCTAGGTCCCTTTCTCCTGAGCTCCCATAACACACTGTCACCTAAGGTGGTCTTTCCAAGCTAACTAAAGGGCAAGGTGACACACAGGACAGGTTTCAAAACTTCTATTTGCAGATGCAAAGCCTGTAGCTCTTTAGCGAGACTGCGGGACGTTTTGAATGAAGTGTCACAGCGACAACTAGTATATCAATGTTCCTTTATACTTAAGCATTTAAGGTCCCGTGTTATCTAACATACAGTCACATTTTTTGCTGAAATATTTGAAATACTGTGAGTGACCTTCATCCGAATCGGGAGCACTCTACTAGCCAGGGAGTCTATAAAACCATAGTGAATTGTCATGCACCTCTCAATATATTTTTAAATTTTTTTAAATGTTTTTTATTTATTTTCAAGAGACAGAGAGAGGCAGTGCAAGCAGGGGGTGGTCAGAGAGAGAGGGAGATACAGAATCTGAAGACAGGCTCCAGGCTCTGAGCTAGCTGTCAGCACAGAGCCTGATGCGGGGCTCGAACCCACCATCTGTGAGATCATGACCTGAGCCGAAGCCAGATGCTTAACTGACTGAGCCACCCAGGCGCCCCTGGATATATTTTTAAATTAGAAAAAATATTCAGCTAATTCTGTCTTAGAAATTTTCAGATATTTCTAGGTAATTTTATTTTTTTATGTTTATTTATTTATTTTGAGAGAGAGCAGGAGAGAAGCAGAGAAAGAGGAAGAGAGAGAATCCCAAGTACAGAACTGTATGCTGGGCTTCATCCTACAAACCATGAGATAATGACCTGAGCCAAAATTAAGAGTCAGTTGCTTAACCGAATGAGCCACCCAGGTGCCCCATACATAATTTTAAATGATGCTTTTGAATATGCATCACATGTACTTTGCACATTACTCACTGGTTATACTAGAATATACGTATTAGAGAAAGTCTCCTTCCCTTCACTACTGCTCGGCCACATAGCTCAATACATTCAAGGCAAGCAATGACAAAAGATTTTATAGATCATTTGTAAAATGGGAAATTAAGTTAGGTAGAATATATTTCTTAAATATATTCTCTCTTCTCCCCTTTCCCTCATAGTGCATCCACCCGGCCCAGGCCGTGTCACATTTTAGATCCTGTTTGAAAAGTCTCATACTTGGCAAGACCTTTCCTGATCCTTCGTTTTGGCTTAGTCTCTTTTATTATTTGATCCCATAATATCATAGAATTTATCATTACAATATGTATCATACCCACAAGGGTGCCTGGGTGGCTCAGTCACTTAAGTGTCTGACTCTTGATTTTACCTCAGGTCATGATCTCCTGGTTCATGAGTTCGAGACCCACATGGAGCATGCTTGGGATTCTCTCTCTCTCTCTCTCTCTGCCCCTCCCCCACCCTCTCACTCTCTTAAATAAATAAACTTTAAAAATATGTATTATACCCACAGCTTAGCATACAATGTCTATTTTTTTCTTTTTTTTTACTTTTTGTTTGTTTTTGAGAAAGAGAGAGAGACAGAGCATGAGCATGAGCAGGGGAGGGGCAAATAGACAGGGAGACACAGAATCTGAATCAGACTCTAAGGCTCTGAGCTGCCAGCACAGAGCCTGATGTGGGGCCCAACCCCACAAACTATGAGATAATGACCTGAGCTGAAATCAGACACTTAAACCAATTGAACCACCCAGGTGCCCCAATATCTGTCTTTTCTACTGGACTATAATTTTCATAAAAGTTGGGGGGGAAATGTGCACCTTACTTCCAGGTGTGGTCTTACCATTATACTCTTTGCACAAGTTCAATACCTAATAAAGTCTTGGTGAATGAATGGGAAATGAGTAAGTATGGGCTATAATCTAGAAGACCAATCTAAAAAAGTGAAATGGTACTCGGTCTTTCCAAAAATGAGAAAAAAATTCAAGGAATTGCTGACATGGGGATAGAGTTGCTGGTGAATCATTGAGGGGTCCTGAGGCAAACCAAAGATTAATAACAGCTAGAAGCATGACTGGTCTGAGAGCGGATGGCACAGAGGAAGAGGCTCCAGATCCAAAAGTTAGGCTGTGTAAGGGAATCTAGAACTCTGGCCTGCAGTGGTTGGGGCCGAGAGGTAGGGGCTGTTCTGCACGAGCTGAGGAGACCCAACCACTGCCAAGGATATTGCCAAAGTGTCTAACCATCCCATCAGAGAGGAAAAAAACACTCCACCTTCTTTTATTGTCACCTTCCTGTTTTCACCTCTGTGTAAACCTTCCAAGAAGCATTTGACAAGAGAAGCTATCTGGCGGAAAAAAACGTTGTTCCCTATTACATACAACAGAGCAAGGGGGAAAAGCCCAGAAAACAATTTAATGAAGTAACAAAATTACCGAGTACAATTGACCCTAAACTACCAGGCCAACTAATTTCCAACAGAATTAGCTTGTGACCAGTGGGACACAAAATACTTCACTGTCGATGAATTCAGTATAGATGTCTTTTCTGGCATTCTTTATTTCAAGGGAACAAGGAGCAAAAGATGTCTCTTTGAAAATGGAAGTGTCACACAGGCATTACATCTCTCTGTACTCAGAAGATGGCATGGTGTAGGGAAAACATATACTAAGCAATTAATAAAATGGATTATATCCTTACACAAAAGAGAATCACGGTGAGAGTAATCATTTCTGACATGTAGAGTATGTGAGGCTGCTAGAAATACACACAAAAAAAATAGAATAGCAAAAGTATTTTAATACTTTTGTGGGAAACATTATAGCTTCTGGGATGTAAAAATGTGTGGGCATAAAAAATCCTGTGTTTTTCTGACATCAACTTTATGGTCCAAGTAATAGATTTTAGCCATCAGAGAAAACACTCCAGATATTTTTTCATTGTTTCATTATTAAAGAGCTAGATGGAAAATGAGAAAAATAGTTTCTCAATTACATAGATTTGGAGTGTTTTTAATAAGTAGTCTCTGTCCCAGAATAAAGAAGATATTATTGGGGTAAGAAAGATGGATCTCAACTATTGGTGAAAAAAGTTTGTGTCTGTGTGTCTGTAATATGGGCAGAAGGTATCCAGAGAAAAAAGCAAAAAACACAGGTTATGACTCACTGTTTCCTCCTGGTAGAATCTTCTATGGGGAAAAAAAAAAAACAATGCAGGAAAAGTAAATTATTTGAACTTACACTACACAGGTAATCAAGTGGCGTATTTTAAAATTTCTGGGCACTTGATGCAAGCTCACTAAGTAAATGATTGATCGGATATATGATATATTTCAAGTGGCAAATTTATTAGAGTTTATAAAATGAAATGTTTTCATTGTCCAGATGAAAAATGAGACCAAGAAAGGACAGAAACATATTCAATTTTATAGATTCATGACAGAGTTCTTGCTTTTTGTTTTTGTTTTTGTTTCCAAGAGTAGTAGGTAAGAATATTGAATTTGCAGTTAGTCAGCCTTGGAATTAAGTCAGAGCCGTGTAATCCCATGCAGTCAAGTTATCCTGCCTCAGTGTTCTCATCTGTACAGGGGGTAAGTATTCCAGAACTTAGGATGTTTGTGAGGATGGAATGAGCTAATGCATAGAGATCATTGAGCAGAGTGCAAAGTAAGGACACTGTAGACATTATGTTTTTCTTGTTCTGCCAAGCACGTATTATTATCTGAGGATTTGAGTAAAAAGATGATCTAAATCTCTATGGTGATCCCTTGGTGGGGCGGGGGCCCGGGGGGAAGGGGTCCAGCAGTCATTCACATACTCCTGTGATATTTTCTTCAGAACCCATTCTAATATCTCCCCACCGTCATGATCCTACCATTGTGGTTTTCTTGTCCAAATCCACAATCTAGATTTATTGTTTCTTGATTACTTGTATTATCTAAACTGAACAAGCTACGCGGCAACAAAGTGACTCCTGGAATCTTTATGGGCTAAAAAGTTTGTAATTAAACCTTATGTAAGAGATGCGGAAATAGGGAAAGTCAGTTGGGGACAGCCCTTCTGGTATGTGATTTTTGCACTGGGACATAGATATGAGTGATAGTGGTCATCCTGTGCCACAATGATTAACACAAAATATGCAAGAAAAGGAGGTGTTCAGTGAGATGCCTCGTACATAATTGGTACCCATAAATTTCCGTTATAATAAACTGAAGTAAGAGATATAGAGTTGGGATATGTTCCAGGCATGCTTTTTTTCTCGAGGGCATAGCAAACATGTGAAAGACTTTGAAAATGCTTAGCATTCAATCAGAAATATATATATTGGTATATATATCATATCAGTAACCAAGTCAGGGGAAGGTGAGGCCCGTAAAACCTATACTTAGGTACAGGCAGTTGAAATACATGAACTCCCAGATTCCCTTGAGCCCTCCAGGCCTGTGGACTTTGTCTACTCTGCCTTATTAGAGAAAAAAATGCTCACTCTGTTCAAAGACATAACTGTGGCAAGTGCCTTTCCGAACAGTCTTGACCTATTCAGGATTATCCCTCAACTACCCTCCTTACCACCATACCAATAATTTTGTCAAATCTGGGCATGATTTGGAAAAGGAAAAGCTCATCATGTAAGAAGAAGAGAGGATTTTCTTTTACCAAAGGAACTATCAGACCTGGCTAATATGACATGTCTGATTCATGCCAAAAAGAATTAGAGAGTATGTTTGTGACTGGATACTAAAAGTACTGAACCAGAAGGAACAAAATATAATTGTGGATAAGAAAATGTTTTCGATTAGAGGCACTTGTTCCATGCTCAGGAATAACACCTTGGCCCAGGCTTTTGGAGATGATTTTAATAAGCTTTTCAGATGACTCAGAACTTGCAAAAGGCAATGGCTCACATTAAGTGAGTTAGAGACGAAAGAACACCTTTGGGGGAGTGTGCAAGAATGGACCTACAGGCTCAGAGAAGAAAGAGCAAGTGCTGAAATGAATCTGGTCTGTAAAATTGGAAAGACCCCAGCTGAAAATGTCAAAGCAATAAAGGATGTGTTAGTGGACACCAGCATTCCTCAGTACCTCCGTAATGGCTCTCCTCTGTAGCACCGTATGGACAGTGGGAAATTCCAGGATAGCCAAGGTCAGGGAGCGGCACTTAACCGTCAGAAGCCACATGGGTGCGGTGACCAGAGAGGGCATCCAGGTCAAAATGGCAGCCTTAAGACATCTGACAGCTGGCTCATCTTTGGAAATGGCTCCTAAAACATGGTATACTTAGAAGCAACCAACGAGAGTATACGCCTTGACCATGTGTGTACATATGGAATTGCCTTGGTGCTGCAATTCATGTTTAAGAGCTCTTGTTGGGACCAGAGTAGGTCATAATAAGAGGCCAATATTCTTCTGAAACCGTGTTATGAATTGAATGTGTCTCCCCCAAATTTACATGTTGAAGTCCTAGCCCCGACCGTGATGGTATTTGGAGATGAGGCATTTGGGATATAGTTAGGGCTAGGTGAGGTCATAGCGTGAATTAGTGCCTGTCTGATGGGCTTACTGTCCTTACAAAAAGAGACTCTAGAGAGGCTGTCTGCCTTGCTCTCGGTCTCTTCCTGTAAGGACGCAGTGACCTGGAGGCCACCCACAGCCAGAAGAAGAGGCTCAGAATGAATTTATCTTTCTGGCATTTTGATCTTGGACTTCCCAGCATCCAGACTAAGAAGTAAATGTCTCTTGTTTCATCCAGCAAATCTATTTCCTGCTATTTCTATTGCTGTTTCCTGTTTTCTTTGTATTCACCTTGCTTTCCTCAGATCCTTCCGTGCTCCCTCTGTGAGTGCTCGCTCAGTCAAGAATCTCTGTGTCAGACTCTGCTACTGAGCAACCCAATTTAGAATATTCATGTTTATTCACATATTTATTGGGCATATGCCAGTGCCAGACATGCCACACTAGGCATGAGGTGGTGAATCAGACCAGCATTTTACCTGGTTTCACAGGGCTCAGAAGCTAGTGACCTCATTAGCCTTATTTACTAAGCATCTTATTAATGGAATTTGATAGTAATTTGTAAGAATACTTTTGTTCACTTCATAATTTCTATTAAAATTTTCATTAACATTTCTGGATGTTTTTCGATCAGAGAATATACTATAGAGTATCTCCCTTATAGAAAATGTATTAAAATATATCACTTATTAAAATATATGAATATGTATTATACATTTCCAGAAAGTCTATTTCTTTATTTTGAGAGAGAGAGTGTGTGTGTGTGTGTGTGTGTGAGCTGGGTAAGGGCAGAGAGAGAGGGAGAAAGAGAACTCTAAACTTTCTGCACAGAACCCTACTCAGGGCTCAATCTCATGAACCCATGAAAATCATGACCTAAGCAGAAATCGAGTCAGAGGCTCAACCACTGAGCCACCTAGGTACCCCTTTCATTGATATTTCTAAACAGACTTTTTATTATTAAAGTATTTCCTCTAGTCTCTTTATTAAATTGTTTCTTCAAGCATCCCCTTTATTATTTTTCAAGTTAAATTTTTTTACGTGTTTTTCAGTATTTAATCACAGTCCCCATATTTTTTGGTTCTCTCTCTCTTTCTCTCTCCTTCTTCCGCTCCCCATCTTTATTTAAGGAGATATGCTCCCTATCTCAGTGTTTGCTGACATTTGTGAATTATCAGTTGCCCTGTTCTTTCTACATTTCTCCTGGGTACCTTTGAGGACATGAATACATGCGTTAGGTATAACCGTAAGACACATCAGTATATATGAGTCCAGGCTCATTCTTGGCCCTTAGTGGGTACTTAGTTGTTGTGTTTCTGCTTTAAGAGATGGTCTTATTTGGGGACACCTGGGTGGCTCAGTTAAGCGTCAGACTTGGGCTCGGGTCATGATCTCACGGTTCATGGGTTTGAGCCTCGTGTTATGCTCTGTGCTGATGGCTCGGAGCCTGGAGCCTGCTTCGGATTCTGTCTCCCTCTCTCTCTGCGCCTCCCCCACTCACTCTCTGTCTCTCTCTCAAAAATAAATAAACATTTAAAATTAAAAAAAAAAAAGAAAGACGGTCTTATTTTATACTCTGCTGTATTCATATACATCAGACTTCCCTAAAGTACTCTTTCTGTGAAAGCATACAATTTCTAGTGTGCAGAGAGCTCTATCGTGGTCATTTCCTTGCTTAATTTTACATCTGAGGGCTCTACCCTCCCTCCTGAGTTTCCATTTCCCACTCCTTCCGTTCCCTTTCCTCAAGGCTGCCCTACTGTTATCTGTCAGCCCCAGACTCTGCCTGGAAGCTGAGCTCTGCAGGTGGACATTCACTGTGTTCTGATCACAGGAAGAAGAAATGCCGAGCAGTGGCTAAGATTGCTTTCCCCCAATATTTTTGTTAGCTGTTAGGCATCTGATTTTGAAAAGAAAATTTAGGGAGGCAGGATCATCGAACACCGTGAACCAAAAAACAAAACAAAACAAAACAAAAAAAACCAAGAAAACAAAAAACAAAGAAAAAAAACCCACAAAGCATTTAAAACTACAAACAGTCAATTACATTTTGAGATTTTTTTTAATGTTTATTTATTTTTGAGACAGAGAGAGACAGAGCATGAATGGGGGAGGGGCAGAGAGAGAGAGAGGGAGACACAGAATCTGAAACAGGCTCTGAGCTGGCAGCACAGAGCTGGATGCGGGGCTTGAACCCACCAACTGTGAGATGATGACCTGAGCCGAGAAGTCAGATGCTTAACTGACTGAGCCACCCAGGCCTCCTCATTTTGAGATTTTTAAATGGAGTGTTAACTTCAGCTACATTCTCCCGAAGGACAGACACAGTCACCCTCACCAAATACCCGGGCAGCCTTTCTTGGGAATATGATGAGCAATAGTCCACCCTCTCTGTGCCCCAGGGAAAACCTGGCCATTGTGTCTTTTCACGTCTTCCATTTTCTAGAACTGTCACGGAGACTGGAGGGGTCCAACAGTATGTAAGTCTACAGAACCATGGAAATGCTGTCAGATCCTGCACAGCGTAGAGTTCCATACGTGATTATAAAATATTCAGATAAGAGCACTTAAATGGGAAGAGGAAGCCAGCCCAGCTGGGGAAGGAACTTGAGCTTCTAACAGAGTTTCTAAAATAATTAACATATAAAGCGATTTTAATTTGTCCTTTTCAGGTTAATTAGCAGTGCGTTTGACTATTCTTATATGAAAGATATAATCATAGGAGTTCAAAATAATTCAACTGCGTTTTAAAAATATTTATTCACGCCTATGATTGTGTGGTCCGGTCTCTTTCATTTGCTCAATATTGCTTATGGAAGAAACAATTGGTGCGACTTATACACATTAACCATGTCCAAATATATCTAATCGTTTAGAAAAATAATCTGAACACGGTGTCTATGACGGGAAAGTTATTTGCACACCGTAAATGTGAGAGCTGAGGAAAGAAAGTCATAAGACAAATACGAAATTTTGTGCACTTGTAAACATGAGTTACTTTGATCATGTAAAAAAATTTTTAGTGTTTATTTTAATTTGTTTAATGTTTAATGTTTGTTTAAAGCATGAGCAGTGGAGGGGCAGAGAGCGAGGGAGACACAGAATCTGAAGCAGGCCCCAGGCTCTGAGTTGTCAGCACAGAGCGTGACGCGGGGCTCGAACCCATGAACCGTGAGATCATCACCTGAGCCGAAGTCGGATGCTCAACCAACTGAGCTTAACCAATCATTTAAATTTGTCAAAATTCTACTGTGCAGACCTAATATATAAGTAGTTTAAACTGGTTATGAGTGCACTCATATTCCAGGATAGGCATATGGATGGGAGAATGAGTGAGGAGGTACCCTCTATATTTGTAAAACACACACACACACACACTAGTTTCCTGCAATGACCCCAGGTCGCTCTTCCCCTGGAGTGAAGGACTTCCTACACAGTTCATTTATATTCTTGCAAGTCGGTCCCTAACTGGTTGGCCAGCCATACACGGGCAGCTAGGATTCGAGTTTGCAGTGTGTATAATAAGGCAGGGTGAGGTAAAGTATGGCACTTTCACATACGGTAATTTGATAAAAGTTTAGTGAATGGCAGTGGACGAGTGGTCTTAGAGTGTAATAAAACCAAATAGTGGTGCAAAACGTGAGGTGAGGCCGAGGTCTGAGGGCAAAAATGGGGAGAATAGAATAAACAGAACCCGGGAAGGCTTTTATCAGGGGTCGTGACTTGGGGATGCAGCCAGCCTTGCAGGAAATATGCCAAAGAAATCTTCTTCCCTTAGCCCCCATCACCTGAACCAACATGGAAGGCAGAGAACAAAGACTGTGTGGATGTCGTCCACACAGGCGAGTCCCCTGTGCACAGATAACTGCAGAAGCTAGTGGACCGTTCGTCTGGTTTCACTATTTGAAACTTGCTCTGGTGACTGACTGTCTCATCAGGCTCCCTTCTCCACCTCTCTTAGCCCTTACCCACCGTCCACCGCACATTTTGTGGAGCCAGAGTCGATGCAATAGAAAGTGAGGTGCGAGCTTTGTTTTAATTTCATAACTTTCCTAAGAGTTACTCTTACAAAATTGACTGAAAAGGTTTTAATATGTGTATTAAGTCCAAAATCAAAAGAATAATATTAACTTCAGAATATGCAACGTATGACTGGATTTCGTGAAACCCTATGGATTACAATAAATTTCTAAAAATTTTAGAAATATATATGTTGTCAGGTAGAAAAGAAATAGCTTATACCTCTACTGAATCAATGCTGCGTAAGTTACTGATTTGCATGGGGCAGCTTTTATTTTTTTCGTTTATTGATTTATTTTTTGAGAGAGAGAGAGCGGGGGATGGACAGAGAGAATCCCAAGTGGGCTCTGCACTGTCTGCACGGAGTCCAATATGGGGCTCGAAGTCATGAACCGTGTGATCATGACCTGGCAGAAGTTGGACGCTTAACTGACTGAGCCACCCAAGTAACCCGCTGCAGCTCTTAAAACAATAAATAAATAAAAATCCTAGGTCAGGAGCCAGTTGAATCCAATGGTTATATAACTGTAGAATTTGGTTCACAGTGTGGTTTTCACACCATTCCAAACGTCCAAGTTCTCTTGGCTGTAAATTAACTGGCATTCAGCTTATCACAGAGAAGTGGACTGAGTTTTACCTTGCACTGCAGCCTGATGGGTTGGCGGAGGCTAAGTCACACTTCGTGTTCCTGTCCTGCTCTACGGAACAGCTCAGAAATGTCAAGAGTGTTACTGAGCTGCCAGTGTGTCGAACGCATGGTGGGAAGTACATGGCCAAAAGCTTTCCCTTTTGTTTTCCAGGTTGCATTAGTGGATTCTGAGCTCTTTTATGGGTCCAGATGGGCAGCACTTGAACAACTGCTTTTGTTTCATATAAAAGACGGTCATGCCCTATGGCAGGGAAGTTCCATTGTTACAGCACATACTGTTTTGCTATAGAATTATTAACCAAACCTTTGAGTGGATTCAGTCTTATGCTTAAAAAATCTGACATAGCCACAGTCTTTGAGGTTTCTTGAATAAATCTTGGTCTGAATTTGAGAAGGGGAACTTTCCCTTAAGTAATTCAAACCAAATAGAACCTTCCCAAGCCTCTCCCTCTGCTATTCCCAAACACCCTGTAGCAGCAAATAAAGATTGAGTTCAGTCACCGGGGAGCTAAAAATAAGCAAGCAAATTCGACTCTGACTTAACGCAGAAAAATACACTGGTTTTGGCACTGAAAGACAGCAAAGGGTATTGAAGGTGCACAGTATGAACGGCTAGGAGTCTGGGAGCTGTGCATTGTGGGAGAGAGCTCAATGAGCAAGGAACAGGACACCCTCATGCTGCTTCTGGTTGTCCCACAACAGTTGTGTGACCTCAGTGATGACTCCTAACCTTAGGAATGACCCTTAGGGGTGGCCCACTTGTTTAAGCGTCCGATTCTTGGTTTTGGCTCAGGTCACAATCTGGCGGTTTGCAGGTTCAAGCCCAGCTCCAGGCTTTGCACTGGGAGTGCCGAGCCTGCTTGGGATTATCTCTTTCTTCCTCTTTCTCTGCCCCCCCCCTTCTCTCTTTCAAAATAAATAAATAAACTCTAAAATCCTTAAAAGAAAGAAAGAAAAAAGACTCCTAACCTTAAACTGAGGAGGACAGTACTTCCTGGCTCTAGTTTTGTTGCTTGATACCTAGCTTCAAGGGAGATGATGGTGGAAGTGGGTGGCACAGTAAAAGTATATACAAATACAGCAAAAATAACACAACAGAATTTGTTACTTGGAAAAATACATCAGTGTAAAAATATTACGGAAACGCAGACCCACAAGACAACTTGCAATAAGCCCTCCTCTACTGAATGATCCAGGTCTACGGAATCAACTCTAATGAAAAGCAAAATGTGATCAAGAGTAATCATCACTAGAAACTTTTGGAACAGATCTTACTAAATTGTGTTCCATGACATTCTTTAAGCAGAATCCTTAACAGGTGTTATGTTAAAAAGAGAAAGAAGGGAAAGGAAGGGAAGGGGGGGAGAAAGAAAGGGTACAGAAAGTATGGGATTCCTCGGTCAAATAGAATAAGTTTTGAAATTATAATTAAACAGATAATAGTTTTTAGACTCTAATATCCTGATTTTTAACCTCATCATATGGAAGAGGCATAGGTTTTATTGTGTTTCCAACTTTTTAAAAAAATTGGAACTGCTGGAATATTCTTTGAAAAATTGCTGTTGGAGAGGGGTTTACTTAATCAAGCGGCTCTGGAGCGCAGCCAAGTCCTGGAGCGGTGGAGGTAGCAGATTCCTTGATGCACAGAGAACATCCATCAAAACAAACACACCAAGAATAACAGTGACTAACATTTGTTGAGCAATTCGCAGATTACAAAACATTTCCCCGTAATTATCTCTTTTGATTCTCCGCTCACTTTTGCAAATAGGTATTGGAATTACACTGGCAGATACAGAATAAATGGAGGTTGATGGCGCTTCAGGGTCTAAGACCACAGAGCCAGTGACAGCCTATGAGTTTCAAACCTACGATGTCTAACTTCACATCTACTGAGTTTTCCCCATCGCCTGCCGCTTGATTGTTTAGAAAGAATAAAACAGACCGTGCAGCGCTTTGTACTAGTCTTTAAAAACCCAAAATAAGGGATAGAGACTTTTCCTTCTGTTAGATCCTAGAAACCACATAGGGAAGTGGTTTTTAAGGGAAACTCTCTAGGGACTTTTTAGATATCTGGACAGGTGATATGAGTGGCATTTAACGGAATGAGGGACACTATGCCGTCCCACTGTGCTATGTGGAAAAAGGCTGGTGCTAAGCGTGCTGAAAATATAGTCTAATAGGACTTTATACGTGGTAATACTCAATAGTTTTTACAAAAATTATGTGAAAAGCTAAGTCATATAGAAGGCATTAGGATGGGTGCCACTCTGGAATAAAGGCATCGTCTTAACATTGATCAACACTGAGCCTTCTTCCCTATTAATTATAGCATTTACAGATACATGCCGAGTTGAAATAGTTTCAAAGAATTAGAAGTTATTGGAAAAGAAATAGCTTGCAAGTATGGAAAAGGATATTGAGAAAATTTTAGCAAAATTAGAGCCAAATAATATTAAAATAGAGATATCAAGGCTTTGATCAAATTTCGATAGTGACAGGTGGTTAAAAATATTTTATATCCTGCCTTCTGATATACATATATTCAATTTTTGAAACATAATGCTCAGAAATCTAAGTTATGAAAGTCATGTATTAATTTTCTTTGTTATATTACCAAGTTAACAGTTGCTTTTCTATCTTATTCTGATACTGTCTTTGGAGGTCTTACCAGCTTTTCCAGACCCTCCTGCATTAAGGCTTCCTTTTTCTAGTCCCTACTATCTTTCAAAGGATATTATCATAAAACCTTTTAAAGTACTAGAGATTGCCCATAGACCTCAAGATGTAGCGAGTGTTTACGGTAGGAGAGATGGGTTTTACCATTATTATATAATGCTTTTGAAAAGAGTCAGTGTGAGGACAGCTACTTTTTTTTTTACCTATTTGTATCATTCGAGGGTTCATGGATGACCAAGTATCAGGTCTGATTCTGGTCACCACTTGATTCCATGATCTCTGAATAATCATGTAATCTCTCTGAACTCGGTGTCTGTATCCGTAAGATTAAAAGATTTGGATTATATGGCTTTTAAGGTCATTTCCAACCCTGAAATTCTCAGATTTTCTAAAATCTTGCTATAAATGAGTGTTTTGTTTTAGGGTGTGGGAATGTGCTTATTTTGTGTTGTTGACTATTCTTATACATGAACTTTGATAATAATATTTGGTCTTTAAGTAGGATATCATTTACCTACACACTTGAACTCTGAAGGAAAATAGCATATATGACCACTTGGTTTCCTATTAGACAAAACATTCATTTTTGCTTCTTTTTACTTGAGTCCATGGAAATGCGTCATTCCCAGGTTATGCGTGACTTTTAAGTATATTTCAAAACATATCTGAATGAGCACTTACAAATAACACGTACTCAGAATCTTAACATCAAGCTTGACGTCTTCTGCGCTGATGTATTGAATTAGTTCCCAGAGCCTGTGGCGGATGCCTCCTTCTCATTCCTGAAAAACTTATGGATTATTTCCAATCCAGCCTCATTATTCTTCCCGAGTGTAGGCCCTGAGGCTGTATCTACTGCACGCCCACAGCAACCACCCTAACTGGGCTAATGACTGTGTCTTTCTCCCTACTGCTTTCTGTCCATTTCAGAGGACTTTAACATTCAACTTCACAGCTTGTGTGTTGCAAGACCCTGGAGAATATAGTTCATGTATACACTCTGTGCGCTAGCTGGGCTCCACTGTTACCTCAGACACTCTTTAAGAGATGACACCATCCTTGTGTAATTATAGAACTCCTCTGAGATGGGTAATACCTGCCTTAGAGAGCTCTGGCTGCCGGAACAAAATACCATAGACAGTGTGGCTTCAACAACAGAGATTTATTTTCTCATAGTTTGGAGGCTGAGGAGTCGAAGATCAGGGTGACAGTAGATTTGGTTCCCAGTGAGAGTTGTCTTCCCAGCTTGTAGACAGCTGCCTTCTCACTGTGTCCCGACATGAGGGGCCGGTCCTTGCTGTTCGCAGAGGGAGTGGGGGAGAAGGAGGGGTGGAGAAGGGGCAGTGTGGGTGAGAGAGAGGTATTGAGAGACGGCTTCTTCTTACAGGGCAGACACGAATCCTAGCATGAAGGCCCATCCTCTTGACCTCTTGTACCCCAATTAGTTCCCAAAGCCCCCATCTCCAAATAACACTGGGCTTAGGGCTGAAACATCTGAATTTTGAGCAAACACAAACATTTAGTCAATACCATTGTGCTCCAGTCCCCCAAAGTCATCTTCCTCTCACATCCAAAATACATTCATTCTGTCCCAACATCCCCCAGGATCTTAACTTGGTCCAGCATCATCCCTAAAGCCTAAAGTCCAAAGTCTCATCTAAATAGCATTGGAATCAGTATGGGTGACCCTGGAGGTTGTAATTCATCGTGAAGCAAAATTGCTCTTTATCTGTGAATCTACAAAAACAAACAGATCGTTAAGGTGCCTCCAATACAGCAGTGGGACAAGCATAGGACAGACATTCCCATTTCAAAAGGGCGAAATAGAAGGAAAGGGTGATGGGTCCCCAGCACGTCCAATATCTAGTAAGGCACATCTCATCAGTTGTTAAAGCTTGAGCATAATCAATCCTCTTTGGTTCAGGGCTCTGCCTGACTAGCCAACTGGGGCAGTCGCCCCACCTCTGTGGCTCTGCTGGGCTGAGTTACACCCCCAGGGCTGGGGACTGCCTGGCCCCATGGCTTTGCAGGGTGGACTCATCCTCAGGTCTTTGGTCAAAGCCTATCTAGCCAGTTAAAATTACCGTGGTGGCCCAGATGATCTCTGACTTGCCCTTGGGGTTCTTTTCCCCCTTTCTTGTAGGGGGATGCACACGTTCACATCCTAATAGCTCTGCGACCCAGTTCTATAGGATCTTTGAAATCTGACTGCCTCCCTCTATTTCAGCCTATCTCCATTCTCTTCAGTTCAAACTGGCTGTGTTCAGTTTCTACAATCCCTGTAATCTCTTTACTGATTGGCCAGCCACAGCCATGGTGTTCTCCTTTGACTGTTTGTTTTTGCAAAACAAAGCTAACAGTTTTCTTAATGTTTAAGTTCTGGTTCCTTTTTATTTAACAATCCTTCCTTCAATTCATCTGTCTCTCCTTGCCTTGTACTGTAAACAACTGGAAGGAGGCACACTTCTTCATGGATACTTTGCCTAAAATCTCCCCAGTTAAATATCTAATTACATCACAGGCAAGTTCTGCCTTCTAGAAAACAGGAGAGTACCATAATATTTCAGCCAAGGTCTTTGCCACTTTAAAGGAAGATCACCTTTCCTCCAGTTTCCATCAATGTGTTCCTTATTTCCATCTGAGACCTCACTAGAATGGCCTGTGATGTCTGGATTTCTACAACCATTCTGTTCTTGAGTATTTATGCTTCCATTCCAGCATTGCTCGTGCTTGGTGCTCACCAGACTAGCCCTCATATCACATCTCGAGTCTACCTCTAAACTCCCTCACCCAGTTCCAAAGCAGCTTCCACAATTTTATGTATTTATTACAGCAGTGCCCTACTTCTCAGTATCAAAATCTGTCTGCAAACCACCATATGACTCAGCCATCCCATTTCTGGAAATATATCCAAGGGAAATGAAATCAGGATCTCAAAGAGCTCTCTGTATTCCCATGTTCACGGAAGCATTATTCAAAATAGCCAAGACATGGAAACAACCTATGAATTAGATTGGAAGACCTTGGATGGAGACACAGAAGCTCAACAAATGAATGGATAAGGAAGATGCTTCTCTCTCTCTCGCTGCCTCTCTCTTTCTCTCAATGGAGTATTATTCAGTCAAACCCTGCAAAGAATTTTATAAAGAAACAAACCCCACTATTTGTGACAAGTTGGATCAATCTTGAGAGCATGAGGCTAAGTCAAATAGAGACAGACAAAAGTGTCATATCACTTAAAAGTGGAATCTTAAAAAACACTTAACCCATGGAAACAGACAGTAGAGTGGTGGTCACCATTGGTGGGGGGGTGGCAAAAAAAAAAAAAAGGGAAGATGTTGGTCAAAGGGTACAAATTTTGAGTTATGAGTAAATTCTGGGGCTCTAATGGTACAACGTAGTGATTATAGCTAATCACTCTGTATTACATGAAAATTCTCAAAAGAGAATGTCTTAGCCACAAAAAAGAAATGGTAAGTATGTGACAGCATGAACGTGTTAGCTAATGCCATGGTGGCAACCATTTTATAATATGCAAGTATTTCAAATCATCACGTTGCACATCTTAAACTTATACAATGTCATATGTCAGTTATACGTTAATAAAGCTGGAAAAACAAAACCAAGTCTTTCTTAGGTTGGGATTCCATAACAGAAAGCTATAAACTACGTGGCTTAAAGAACTGGTATTTATTCTCTCACAGTTTTGGAGGTCAGGAAATCCAGGATCAGGGTGTCAGCCAATTTAGTTACTGGTGAGGATTCTCTTCCTAGCTTGTTGGTCTTCCCACGGTGGTCTCACATGGCCTTTCTTGGGGGCACGCTCATAGAAGGAGACATCTCTTTCTCTTTCCCTCCTTATAAAGTAACTAATGCTATTATGAGGCCCCCCTTTCATGAACTAATTTAACTCTAGTTACCTCCCAAGGGCCCCATCTCTAAATACTATCACACTGTGGATTAGGGCTTCAACATAGGAATTTGGGGGGCATGCAGAGATTCAGACTATACAATATATGGTTGAAGTTTGGGTTGAGGCTTGGGCCAAAGCTCATGGAATTTTGATGAGGAAAGAGAGATAACCAATGTAGGTAGCCTGCCAGTTAAATAGAGTAGTAGCTTCATTATGGACCCCAACGATTATATCAAGGTCCAGGCTCAGAGTGGAAAGGTGTCTAAGTCCTTATACTCAACATTGTACAGAATGCTCTAGACTATTTGCAGAGTTAGATCATTCCATCCCAGTTTTCAGATGAAGAACTAAAACGACATACTCTATCTGGCCATACACAGTGGATGGCATTCCTGGCCACCTTACACCTGGCAAGACTTGGCTTTATATCCCTGAAGGCAAGAGTATTGCTTAAGCAGAAGGAGGGCACAAGCACTGCCAACTTCTACTCTGATGTTATCAAAGCAAGTTATTCTTCTCAGGTCACCCTTACTCCCTTTCTTGGGAGGAACAAAACAAAATCCAACACAAAAACTGAGGACCCTTAAACTTCTAAGAACCGCGATTGCCAAGTACCTATGAAAATTAATTGGGCGCATGAATGAGGGGTGTCCATGATTTTGGTACTAGTAGGGCGTATTGTTTTCTACTAAAAGATCACGTTTTCCTTGGTTGTGGCTGAATCGCCTTCCAGGGAAAGAGGCAGCTAAGCTATTACACTGTGCAGCTGGGCAAGTGGCCAAGTCTTAAAACCACCTCTTTGACACGTCTGTAACGGTCCTGGAGTATTGAAAGTCTCAGGTTCTCTGTTCCCTTGGCCCAGAAGCTTGAAGCTGAGAGGCAGAATGAGATGTCAGGCACAGGTCCCAGGGATTCAGGATGAGTGGAAACTCCTGAGTGGAGTAAAGGGAGTAATTGTTTCAGTATTGCTTCCACATGTGGTGGGGGGCGTTCGGCAGCTCTGGGCTAGGTCAGGTCTTCAAAGCTGGGACCCTCAGATTGGAATGGATGAAGGGTTCCTGGCATGGGGGAACTGAATGTCCAATCTAAGAGTTGAGTGAAGCGAATTTTGGGAAGCAAGAACAATTAAAACATGTCAATCTCTGGGGTGGGGGGGGGTTCAGTCGGTTGGGTGTCTGACTTCAGCTCAGGTCATGATCTCACCTTTTGTGAGTTTGATCCCCACATCAGGCTCGCTGCTGTCAGCCCCGAACCCTCTTCTGATCCTCTGTCCCTCTCTGTCTGTCTCTCCCCCACTTGTGCACATGTTCTCGCTCTCATTCTTAAAAGTAAATAAACATTAAATTTTTTTTAATGTCAATCTCTTAGTGTGAGAAAAAGTCAAGGTATATGATCTAATTAAAGTCTATATGGTGGATACCTACTCCCCCCCCCCCCCACCCCGGGCATGCCTCTTCTTTTGGTGGACAAATAAGGGCCCAGGTGTAGACAACTTGACCGAAGTTGAGCCAGTCATTGTACTTTTTCACCCTCAGTTTCTCACCCACACATTGCTGATTCATATGCAGTCTTTCTCTGTGTGACTCTGAAAACGATTTTAGTCGCTTCCTGAAAGCACTTTACTTCCATATAAGAAAATTATCATAATATACAGATTTTGTTAGAATAACTTGTTTTAGTGCCACCTGCTGGAAGATCATGGTAATAAGTATGATACGGTAAGGCTTTTCCATAAAAATGGCACAACCCCGGTAGCAGCTCTGCACCCAACCCAGTCACAGTAATTGGCTCATGTGTCCACATCCTAAGCTAGAGCTACCAAAGTCCTCACCTGACAACTTGCTGTGATGATCATCTTCTTTTCTAGATGCAAAAGTTGTGAAAATGTGGGCCTGGACTTAACCACTGACCACATTTTAACTTTATGGAGGAAGGAGCTTAAGAGAAAGAATGAACAAAAAGAGGGTGGGTTACAGGGACAGGAAGAAATAGACCCAATGGTCTTAGCATTTCTGGTTCCAATCCTACTTGAAGATATTTCTATTTTTACTATGCTTTGGCTATGAAATAATTTCCTTTGTAGAGTTAAGCAAAAGTTCATTTTCTGTCACATGGATAAAAAATAAAAAAAGAAAGGAAAAAGAAACATTAAAAAAGCCAAGTGTATATTGACTTTGGATGTCAAGTAAAATTAACTGACTACAGTTGGGAAGGAGGGCAAGATTAGATACTCTGAGGTAATCTCAGTTTTTATATTAGAGTCTACAATTGTTCCTGCTAGGACTATGTCTTGCTAAACCTAGTTGTGCATATCCTCTGTAGTATAGATTTTTGCCTAGAGTAGCCATTTAAAACTTTTTTGTTGAGCTAAAGTCCATTGACTTTAAAGACTTCCATCGAAACTTCCAGATCACGTTTTGTTAAACCAATATGCATTGATCTACAGTAGGTAGATATCAAAAGCAGTTGATCAAAAGGAGACATTTCTCCAGACAAATGGAGACCACTTCACAAAATGTATGAGTTGACACAGAGTTCTAGCTCTTAATTTGTATTCTCTAGATATGAAACATTGATGCACCATTTAACTGCCCAAGGCCTTGGTTTTCTCATCTATGACATAAAGAGATAGAACTAGAGGATCTTTAAGACTTACTCTGGCTAAAAAGAAACCTGAAGTTTTCTTTTAATCTCTCAAACCAATGGTTTTCAGAATGTGGTTCCTTTCCCACAGCCTAGAACATGTTAAAAGGCAAATTTCAGACCCCACCCCAGACCTACTGAATCAGACACCCTGGGGGTAGGATCTCATAATGGGTGCTTTAACAAGCTCCAGTTTGAGAACCACTCCCCAGACATATGCACTATATTTACTTAATAGTCAATGTATAGATGGAGAACTTTCCTAACTTCTCTCAGCTGTGTTTCACTGACATCATTTTATCTTTCAGACATCGGTGTCTTTCTCCACCATGCTCCTCCTCAACCCCCCAGTGAAAACTGTTTTGGTAAGAACAGTGTTGCCGTTCTTTTTTTTTTATGTTTTCAGATATCTCTAGTAACTGTACTAGACTTTCCAAACAAAAATAAGTTCATGCAAAAGAAAAAGAAAATCAAAAGTCAAACCATTAAAAGTGATGTTATGCATATCATCCTTTTTTCGAGAATCAATAAGCATTGTTAAGGTAATGAGAATCAATTAAGAGCTACTGCCAAGAAAATGGACCAAAGTATTTTGGGAATATTCACGAACTCTTTGTGAATTAAAAAATATGTCAGTGTCATAACATTTCCTGCAGGTTAACTATTAGGGATCCATTGCGATAGATTACACACACACACACACACACACACACACACACTCAAGAATACTGATAAGTGCTTGTAACTAAAAAAACAACCACTAGATGATCTCCTATAATTATCCAATCCTTCTTGCTGCAAAACTCAGAAAATACAGATAAAGAGATAGGAAGATTAAAATGCTGGGTCCGCGATCACTTCTGTGAATAAGACTTTCCTTTTCTACTTAGAAATCTGTAATTGCATCTACGTTTATAAGTGATGAGGTTTGAGTATGTACCCATACTAGTGCTAGTACATAAACTAATTTATGGAGAGATTGATTGTAAATTTTACTATGTGTCACATTTGGTGTGTGGCCCCCATAATTTGGCTTTAAAACATCATATATAAACCTCTGAGAGAGTCCAGGATTAGCCAAATGAATGAATGATTTTTTCCATAAGGGTAAAAAAAAAAAGTAAAAAAGTAAACAGACTTTATGTCTGTGTGTCCTTTTCATTCTGCCCTTACCCTCAATATTTTTAACTCTCTTTGGAAGAGTTTCTTCTGTGGGAATATTTCACACACACCTGCCTAATAACTGGAAGACAGTGGTAGCCACCACTGGTGGGGTCCTACTATCTTTTTAGTTCGGATTTGGAATTCCGTTTAAAATTTTCCCTTTTCACTTGACTCCGTATTATATTCAAATGCAGATCTAGATAGGTGACAGCCTATCTATATCAATCATTTAAGAATAAATTGCGACATGGATATGGATGGGATGTTTTAGAGTACTAATTATGATTTGATTTTGAGCCAGAATACGTTAGTCCATTAATACCAATGGATATCATGTCTTTAGTGGAGGGTATTCAGAGCAGCATGGATACATTCTTAAATTATGAGAGTATTATTTTGCCCGTGGAAAGGAGGGCAGCCCTTCTTTCCTCTTCTCCAATATTCTTGCCTAAAATCATACTTTGGGTTTTGCGGGCTTCTGTATTAAACTTGCCTACAACTGAGAGTCAAAAATTCCAATCTAGAGAATAAGCATATTTTCTTTTTTTTTAATATGATCTCTTGCCATTTCTGACCATTTGTCTTTATTTGCGTCTGAAATAAGGGTATCATTAAAGATCAGAAATTTCCAGTAGGAGAGTTTGTAAACCTGATAAAATTATTTTTACTGTTACATCTTTATAAAATACAGAACCTGCAAGACAAAGGACCTTAGAAAAAAATCTATTCTCCCTACCTCAGAGACATTGAACATATTGTTTATTGAACACTTCTAATTATTTTCTTCCTTTTTCTTCTCTCCAGTTTTCTTACTGCACATTGATTCTTTCATTCTTTCCTTATTTTAATTGTCTCCCAGTAGCCCCTGCTCAGACATCCTATCTAAATTTCTATTTTTTTTTCTTGTGGTGTATCTTTTTTTTTTTATTCATATATGACTTCCAATGATTCGGTCAAGGTAAAATGTTCAGAATGAAGACAGTTGATGGATTATGTAGGGCTTAAGGAACTCAGAAGGGAAGAATTGGCCAAGATTTTCTTCATCTATAGAGGCTTGTTGGAGCAACCTGGGGTATGAGAAGCAAGAAACAAGGGTCCTGCTAAGGCATGACCAAAATGGGAAGCCTATTAAAATAATGATTTGGAGTCGTGTGCACTGAAGACAATAAAGTAAAGCCCTCTTGCCAGGTCAGTAGCTAATAGCCCAGGGTTTGTTACTAAGGAAATTAAAACTTTAGCTAATGAGAATGGGAACCACCGACTGAGAATGAGACTGAAGCCTTCCTATTAGCTCTCCTCCCCGGGTCCTTTTGATAGAACAGTCAGGAAGTTATTTCCTACTTAGTAGCGAAAGACTTGAAATGGAGGTTTCAAAAATGAATGGGGGGGGGGGGGGGAGTTGGAGACAAACTCTTGTTTTTCAGCTCTTTCAAGAGCAAAGATCCGGACATGAGTCCCCCCCACCCCCACCCAAAACATACATCAGCATAGGTCACGAAAACAGAAGGGCTAGTTCGAAGAGAGAGAACCTGTCCCAGATAACTACAGCCAAGATGACTCAGACAGTCTCCCTGAGGGATTGTTGGTGTGGGGACGTGAATTAATACATCCGCTATTAGTTTTGTGGACTCAGCAGGATTAGGCCACCTCGTTCAAGAACAGTGGCTGAATTTCATTATTCCAGAGGGTGAGGGGTCTTCATGCACATCTCTCTCTCTGTCTCTCTCTCTACCTGTAGAAGTAGGAACACCTCTGTTTAACTCTTAGGTCAACTAGGAGAATGATTGGAGGCCTTCTGACCACACTTTGGTCCTCTAAATGCAACTCCTGGCCCTCCCGGGGATCTTTCCGTTTTGTCCTCAAGTGTGGTGGGGACCCGTGGCTCTGCTGGCGGAAGAGCCGGAGGGACGCGGGCTAGGGGCGAGAAGCCCCCCCAGCCGGCTGCGGAGACGGGGGCCTTGCGGGATGAAGGCCGGGGTCGGGCAGCGCGCGGACCCGTGTCCCCGCCCGCGGACGCGCAGGTGCCCGGCCAGAGCCCCCGGGGCTCCGGGCCGCGGCGGCCGGGCGGCCGTCTCCGCGGGCGGGGAGCGAGCGCGTGTGTGCGCGAGAGCGGCGGGCGGCGGCGGGCGGAGGCGCAGGCGCGCTGCTCGCCCGTCTGCAGCCCGGCGCCCGGCGCCGCGTCTCGCGGAGTAGATGGCAGCACCGCGGTGCGGCCGCCCAGCCGAGCGCCGAGCGCCGCCACCCGCCGCCGCCCGGGCAGCGTCCAAGATGCGGGGGGCTCGGGGCGGCCGAGGCCGCGGCAGCGCCAGGGACGGGGGCGCGCAGCAGCCTCCGCTCGCCCGCCTGTGCTGACCTGCCTCGCCTGCCCCCAGAGAATGTCAGCCAAGTCCAAGGGGACCCCCTCCTCGTCCTGTGCAGCCGAGGGACCGCCGGCAGCCTCCAAAACCAAGGTGAAGGAACAGATCAGGATCATCGTGGAGGACCTCGAATTAGTCCTGGGCGACCTGAAGGACGTGGCCAAGGAACTTAAGGAGGTGAGAGGCGCGGGGGTGGGGAAGGAGTTCGTCACCTTTCGCCCCCCTCGGGGTTCCGGTCCCGTTTTCGCTGGGGACCGCCGGGTTCCTGAACTCCTAGCAAAGTATAGAAAGACGTCTGCAAACGGACTTTCTTTGCTCCGGCGACTCTTGAAAAGAGTTGCTGCACTTCTTTTTTTTTTTTTTTTTTTTTTTTGTTAATCAGGAAGAAATCAACTAGTGTTTTAATCGATGGACCTGGGATCGTGGGAAGGGCGGACGCGTGCGTGTCTCGGTATCCGTGTGCGTGGAGTGTCGGGGCTGGGGGCTCCCTGGGGGTGTGGCGACAGAGGAAGAGGTGAGCAGCCCGGCCGGAGCGTGCAGAACGCTCCTGTCCTGCCCTCTTGCTCCCCCGGAGTCCTTTGGCAAGTCGCTCCCCGCCTGGCAGCCTCCCCAAGCCGCGGCTGGAGGGGGGCCGGGTTCCGGGCCCTGGGCCAGGCCGGGGAGGGCAGCCGGGGGGAAGCTGGGCTCCGGCTCCCCTCCCCGCCTCCGGAGCCGCGCTGGGAGGGAGGCGACCCGGGCTGCGGGCAGGGCTGCCCAGACTTGGGGATGGAGAGGGGGGGCTGGGACTTTCTCACTTTCGCAGTTCTTGAAGCATCCTCTGCTTAACTCCGGGCCTTCCTGCCACCCCCACCTCCTTCCTTCCTCCCATCTTGTAGCCGCTTGGCTTTGAACCTGGGGAGCGGGGCGCGTCGGGAAGCGTGTGCGCGCGTGTGTGGTGTGCGTGCACCGAGGGTCTTGCCACTTGGCGTCCTGGCTCTTGCGAACCAGACTATTTGGGTTCTTTCCCGATCCCCCTCCACCCTCACCCTCCTTCCACTTCTGGCCTCCCACCCCTCACCCCTGTGATTGGGATTGAAAGCAGCCGGGGAGGTGTCAGGGCTGAGGCTGCGTAACTCCGGCAGCTGCTCCAGGCAAGGGGGTGGGGGAGGGGTGGGGTCTCCTGCGAGCCGGGCCCGGCGGCAGCTGGCGGCGTCGCGGAGCTGGTGGCCGGAGTCCGAGCCCGCCGTTCCGCACCCGGAGGACGGCTGGTGCGGCTCTCGGTCAGGGAGTCCGCACCCGCGTTTGTGCGAGCGCTAAGACTCTAACTTCTAAGGTGGTGGCATCAGCAGGAAGGGAAGGAGCGGGCAGACCCGAGGTCCGAAATTGTATTCTTGCCCCTGAGGCCAAGTGGGAGGAGATTGAGGGTTGTTTGGACGTCTGGCCTCGGGAGATTAACCTCCTGCATCCAATTTCCAATCCAAACGTGAGGAAAGAGATGCCCCCTCCCCCACAGCCCAACTCCCTTTCTCCCCCGATTTCCCATTACCTCTAGGTAATGTTACCAAATGAAAATCTGTTAAAATGGCCCGTTCCTTGGCAAGGTTCGGTTTGCCGGTGACACATGCCATTTCTATAGGTTGCTCCATAGACAGAGCATCATTACCACTGAGGTTCTGAGAGTGGAGACTGATACAGATGATCGGTGCAAGGATCTAAGTTGTTGGCGTTGGCAGGGCTTTTCTGGGATCATTGCTTCACAACTGGTTGACAGATGGCGAGGTGATGCATTGAAATTCAAGTCTAAAGACGCTGTTCGTTTCTTTGTTATTCTTTTATTTGACATCTTTGGCAGGCTGTGTTTTCATCTGAAACATTATGGCGTTTTAAGAAATGAACAAATTTGGGCATGTTCCTTTTGGCAGAATTTTGTCGTCGTTGAGGTTTCTACGGTGGGGAGTGTGGGGAACCTTTATCAGCAAAGTAATGTGTTTACTGTGGTAGGCAGGAGGCTGGAAGGAAGAAAAGGCAGTCAGAACTCGGCATTTATTGGCACATGCTTCCTTATGTTATGATGTGCCACTCCACCGGCTTTTTAGAATAAATAAAGAGGAACTGCATGAGGGCCTCGTTCTGTTTTGCCACATTATTCTGTAGGCTTCTGGAGACCAGGTAGATCTACATTGAAACTTCTAATCTCCCTAAGGCCCCTAATTAAAATCACAGAGAAGTAAATCGGGAAGTCTGAGGGTCTCTTTTCCTCTTTCTGTGTCTTCATTTATTTGAGGCTTTATAAGGGGAAAAAAAAAACAGGTCATTTATAAAAAGTATGGGAAAACGTAAATAATGTACAACCAAGTAAATGAAAGGATCTGTCTTCTAGACAGATCCAGAGATAAAATTTTGACTTCGTGCTTTGGAATCGTTGATTGGATGGCAGGGCCTGTTTGTGTAAAAATCTCACCCCAGGAATGAAATTAATGAATGATAAATGATGTGGTGGGATTGTTAATGACTTCTGTGAGGCTACATCCTAGGTTTACACATGGAGTTATATACGCCAAGGCTGAATCTCAGAGCATTGGCCATTTATATATATATATATATATATATATATATATATATATATATATATAACTATATATACTACAGTTATTTTGAAAGCAAATATTTATAGGACATGTTTAACCTATGACATCTTGCAGTTGTTCATCATTTATCTTTTGAAGCTAATACTGCACATGTGATTGAACATATCTTTGATGTAGTTTTGTCGGAAGTAGTAACTTGAAACTTTGTAAAATTGGAAACCTTGTTGGTCTCTGTATCTGTGACTTGTAAATATGAAATTCACTAATTCATCATTTGTTACATTCACTGTTCTGGCACTTTATCGTTGGTATATATTGAACATAAACTCTTATATTGAGAAATCTAATTCCTTTATTGGCAATGCTATGCCTTTAGGCCATACTCTGTCTTGATACAAATTGTCTGAGAGTTCTTATTAACTTGGAATAGAAATTAGAAATAAAAAAAGTGATTTTGACTAGATGAGTTTATCAGTCACCATATGGTATTTCTTTTCTTTTCTGCTTTTTCTATGCTAATAGGCATTATTCTTTTTTGAATATTCCATATTTTATTTTTACGTAAACTCTGCACCAACAATGTTGGAACTGTGTTGGAGGTTATTTTGAAATTGCTTTCCTTTTCTGAAGTTTTCTGGACTTGTGTCATCTGAAAATTTAGTTATTGGAGTAGGTTCGAACATAAAAGTGGCTTCTTGAAACATGTTACTAATTAGGACAAAACTATACTGAGTGTATTTTATGATTGGTTATTTATCATTGCTTCATCATTTATAATTGGATTATATCTTGGAAGAAGAGGAACAGGATTTCTGGAACCTCTAAGGGCAGTTTTATTCTGCCCTCGGCGTTCAGTAAAATCTTAAATGATTTTCAGAAATAATAAGGGTCTTTTGATCTTCTATAGTATAATGGAAAAGCCTTAAGTATAACTCAACATATTTATTCAGTACCTACTGTGTGCCAAGTACTATACTATCTTTTTATGGCTGCCAAGATGAAGAATTTATAGTTTCTGATCTCAGTGAGCTCAAAACATTAGTTTGGGATGCATTGTTTTCTGCCTTTGAACATCACTAGTGTAAAAGGGCATTATTACTGCTTTTAGTGGCCACTCTCCCTCTGATCTAATAGGCTTAAGAATAAAAAGCAGAGCTGAGAATAAGAATTAGTGTATGTAGATTTATACAGTGGTATTTGCCATGTACTTAGCGACGCAGCAAGCATCTGGTGAAGAAAGTTGAAGCTTAAAAAGGATGATAAGAGGGGCGCCTGGGTGGCTCAGTCGGTTAAGCCTCCGACTTCAGCTCAGGTCATGATCTCACAGTTCATGGGTTCAAGTCCCGCATCAGGCTCTGTGCTGACAGCTAGCTCAGAGCCTGGAGCCTTCTTCCAGTTCTGTGTCTCCTTCTCTCTCTGACCCTCCCCCTCTCATGCTCTGTCTCTCTCTGTATCAAAAATAAATAAAACATTTAAAAAATTTTTTAAAATTAAATAAAAAAATAAAAAGGATGATAAGACAGGAATTTTAAGGACCTTCCAATTTATTCACATTGTCATGATTAACACAAATGGATCAATGCCATACACAGATCACCTATCCAAGTCTTAAAACTGGCTATATCGAGTTTTTCATGAAGGATTAATTCTGGTGGATGAGGAGTCAAAACAGAAGATTTTAGATCTTTGAGATGTGGTTACAATTTGAAAAAGTAGAGAGGAGAGGAAATTAACAGGAGATACAATATTAATGCATGATGCTTTTTTCTACACATTGGAAAAAAGAAGAAAATAGTGAAACTGTAGAATTTTAGTGATAACATTAGCTATCATTGGCTTATTAGGTGTGGCCGTATCCTTTTTTTTTAATTAAGAAAAATAAAAAGTTACTACTTTTTAAAAATAGTTGTCCAATAATCTGACATCTTTGGGTATCAATTTGCCTGTTCTTTTAGGAAGATCTCACGGGTAAATTGTTTTGCATCAAATACTGATATTAATATAGTATCACAGATTTTGTTGGGTAGAGAGACCCTGAAATATGTAATAAAGAAACTGATTTGGAAACAAAATTCATTGCTGCTTTAGCTATACTCTCATTTAGTTTAGGCCGATTATAACTTTGAACTTTTTTTTAGTGTTTCATTTTATATTTTGAAGTAATAAGACTGTTAATGGGTTGAATATATGCATATATTACTTATTTAATAAGTATAATTTATTAAATTTAAACATTTGATAAATATATGTGCATATGTTATATGTTATATGTGTGTATGCACACACATATAAATATACATAATAAATACATATACAATTTATTAATTTATTGCTAAGCCTTGTAAGTAGATATGTCTCCTACAGAGAACCCAGTTAAGACGAGTTATTCTTTCTGTGCCCTGGAATGACTCAGTGACTGGACTCCTTAGGTGGGAAGCTGTGTTAGTAGTATGGCTGTGGACTGGAAAGCACCCATGGTTTTTCTTATGAGGTCATAAATGGAAATGAATTAAACTTCATTTTAATTTTGAAAAGTTTGAAACCCCTTTGGAAGCGACCATTTGGGGACTGATGAAAACAGGATTGACAGAATTAACAATTACCTGCAAAATATTTTTGTTTTTAGGGGCACCTGAGTGGCTTAGTCAGTTAGGCCCCCACTTTAGCTCAGGTCATGATCTCGGGGTCCATGGGTTCAAGCCCTGCATCGGGTTCTGTGCTGACAGTTCCATGCCTGGAGCCTGCCTCAGAATCTCTGTCTCCCCTTGTCTTTCTGCCCCTCCCCTCTTGCATCTGTCTCTCTGTGTCTCTCAAAAATAAATAAACATTAAAAAAATTAAGAAAGATTATTTTTGTTCTTAAATGTTTTCTTTTCAGATGGCTTACTCGCAGTGCTGTAGTTTATTGCTCTAGGAAACCCTACCAGGTATTTTTTGGTTAACTAGTTTCTGCATGTAAAATTCATTACTAGAGCAAATTTTAGAAAATGATCTCTGCAGTATTTTCCAAGTTCTAAAGTTGTGAATGAATGAAATTTCACAGTTCAATCGATTGTAGCAATAGCTGCTACACTATTTTGCTACACTATGCCACAGTCTGACTCCGTAAACTCAAGTATATTTACAGAATGCTAAAATGTTTTTTTTCGTTTTTCTTCAGCATGAGGGCTTAGCATGTTACTGGAAGAACAGAATGGTTCTGAGAAAATAAAGATAACCAATAACCATCTTTCACTGTCTCTATTTTCGATGCATTAAAACCATTCAAGACTCAAGGAATTAGCTGATAAGAAACTCAAGCAACCTTAAAGTAATACATAGATAATGTGCTTCAGGCAATAATGAACTGAATAGATAATACAACCAAGGCAGTAGGTTTCATGGTTACCTGGATTATGTTTTTTCTACCCTTACTGTTCTGAGGGTCTCAGGTATTTAAATAAAAATGTAGCAAAAGAGATAGAAATGCAAGTTGGAGTAAAACATATTTTCCCAAACAAATTAAACTACAGATTCTTCTATAGAACTAATCATGAAAATTTTCATGGGCCATTTTTGGGAGTTAGAGGGGTCAAGTTCTAATAGGCTGCTGATTCAGTTCTGATTGAAATGTGTGTAGTCGATATCAAGCCAAAAATAGATTGGTAACAACAAACGGTACTTTTTTCCTTTTAAAAATTTTTAACATTTATGTATGTACTTTATTAAGACTTTATTGTTTTAGAGCAGACTTAGGTTCACAGCAAAATTGAGGGGCAGGCACAGATTTCCAGAATATCCCCCTGGCCTCCGCACGGGCCTTGCGTCCCCCAGTATCAACATCCCCGATGGAAGTGTGCATTTCTTAAAACTGATGAATCTCTACAGACATACAGACACATCATATGCACCCAAGTCATTATATGGCTCTGTTGGTGTTGTGGGTTCTTTGGGTGTGGAAAAATGCATAATGACATGTATCCATCTTATGGTATCTTACAGAGTATTTTTATGGCCCTAAAAATGCTCCCTGCTCTACTTACTCATCCCTCCTCCAAACCCAATCTCATGGGGACTTTGTTTTAAAGAACTAATTTCATTTGTTTCTCTGATTTCAGAAGCAATAGACTATATGAATATTCTAGAAAGTTTGGAGAAAACGAAAAATTACCCAAGAGAACATTAAAATTACCTTTAATGTCTAATAGAACGAGACATGTTAAACATTTTGCTATCTGTCCTTTCAGTCATTTTGTATGCATGTATTAAAATAACGTAGATGAAGTCATATAAAATTATGGAATTATATATAGTGATATTTTTTGCTTTCTTAAAGAGTATTAAATCATAATGATTATATAACTATGCTGTAAGTTACTGTATAAATCCTCTAAGGTTGGACATTCTATCAATTTACGAATTTTTGTGATTGTTCAATATCACTCAAAATTTTAGAACCACTTTGGCAATGAAAATAGCTAAGAGATAAATTTTTATTCTCGGCCTTAGTACTCTTTAAGTATATTTATTTATATTAAATCTTTTAATACTCAAAACAGGCATATGAGAAAGGTACTCTTATGCCATTTTACAGATAAGAAAACAGAGGCCAGAGATAAGTCACTTGTCCAAGATCACTTGATTCACAAGGCTTCAGTGCCACGCATTTTAGTGCCAGAGTCCAGACATTTAACCACTAAGCTCTGTGGCTTTTCCTAACTTGTTGTTTACACTTTCTTAGACGTCAAGAGTGTCAAAGTTTTTGAGCTTTTGATCCACATTAAGCGTTTTCCATGGAATTTTTACTTCCAGGAGCAGTTTATATAGACAATGTTTCTTTTCTTTTTTCTTTCTTTAGGTAAAATTAACACACAGACTTATATTAGTGTCAGATATACAATGTAATGATTCCGCAGTTCTGTAAGCTTCTCCACGTTCGTCAAGATAAGTTTACTCCTAACCCCCTTCACCTATGTCACGCATCCCCTCGCCCCTCTGGCAACCACTCTGTATTTAAAGAGTGTGTTCTTTCGTTTGTCTTACTTACTTTCTTTGGTTTTTTGTTCTGTTTCTTAAATTCCACCTTGCACAAAATCATATGGTATTTGTCTTCCTCCGACTTTCCCCTTAGCATTATACCCTCCGGGTCCATCCGTGCTGCCAATCACAAGATTCATTCCTGTTATGGCTGCATAGTATTCCACAGCATATGTATATCCCACATCGTCTTTATCAATTCGTCTTTTGGACACCGTTTTTTAAATTTTATGTGAAGCTAATAAATCTTTTTATTTTTGTTTTGTAGTTAATTATTAATTTGTGGTAACAGTCCTAGTTTTTGTGAGTTGCACTCAATTTTGGGCACCAGTCTCAAGGCAGATTTAATAGTGAGTTAATGAGGCCTTGAAATTTGTATCATCCCAGTAAATGAGTGCTACAGAATTAACTTTGGCTTGTTTAGAATTAAAAAATGTTAATAAGAATACTACTTAGCTGTTTTACATTATGACAGCAAATAGAGGAGCAACCATATGGGAGGTTGCTGGTGTCTAGTATTGTGTGCAGCTGTTTCAAATGAATTTAAGAGAATTTGGGAAACTTTTATTTTCTTTTGATATTATCAAATGGTCTCAGAAGCGATGTAGTATCCTTAAGTTTTTTGCGATGTTTGGGGTTTCTTTCTGCTACCACTGATGGAGAGAAAACCTTGTTTAACTCTCTACCAGACTCAGACTTATTGAGCTAACAAGGTCACATGTATTTTTATAATTAGATTTCTCATGTTATTTTTGGTGATATTGATTGTAAGCCACCCCTCCCCCCCTCCCATGTACATACCAGAAACAACTTTATTCTAAAACCTTGTTTCTTAACCAGGATGATATGGATAGAAATGTTTTCATTACATGCAAAGTTAGCTCATTAGGAAGAACTGCTTTAAACTAAAATTTCCTGTAAGACCTGGGATGGTAGAGTAAGTGCTTCTTTGGCACCAAGAGCCAGAAAGTAACAATCATTAAAAGGAGGAAGTAGACGTGTCTACATAATGTCCCAGCAAAGCATGCTGTCAACCCAGGTGGCCTGTCAACTCAGGACAGACATAGCCTTCTGTCCTGTTTTTATTTTTGAGAATGGAAGAAGATGCAGATCCTAAAGGAACTGAGCGTCTAGACCCCTCTTTAGGGTAAAATCAGTGCCATTGTTGAGACAGAACTTATATTTATGATTTTTGTCCACCCTCTTTCTGCTTTGCACATGCTACTTCAAATTGGCATTTGGGACACGTGTTTACTTGTAGAATAATTGAAGCGAGCCCAAATTACATACCTGTGCCCAGTGCGTCCGTTATTACGGTGCTGGGCACACTATTAACAGATTCTCAGCTGCAGATAATGTGCACCATAGTTGCCTGAAGAAAGCAAATCTGGTGATTTCCCACAGGTTCCCTTCTCCAGTCCTACATGAAACCTAAGAGGTATGTTGGTATTTATTTGCCTCTTGCCTAGAACGAGATCTTATCCTAAGATTTCCAACTATGTTCATGCTGCAGGAGCATAACAAGTTAATCTCTCTCTCTCTCTCTAGCTCTATGCATCTATATAGATATAGATATATATCAGTCAGATCAGTTACCTTGTAGCCGTAGTGGTTCTTAATTTTTCCACCCATGTCACAGAGCTCTTTGAAAGTTTGACAAAATCATGGATCTTTCTCCTGGAACAAAAGCTCATAAGAAAATAAGGTTTTGCAGATACTGAGGGAATCTTGGGTAAGTGAGAGTAACTCAGGTGATGACACAAACAAATGATTGCTAGTGTGTTTTGTTTTCATTTTTAATTTTCAGTTAGTTACTTGAAACCCATAATTTTCAAGATCAAAAGTCCTGGATATATGAAAAGAAAAAAAAAAAAAAGAAATACCGATGGCTGTAATCTCATGGCTTTTATGCCAGGAGGCAAATGAGTAGTTTATCAGCAATTTACTTCAGACACACGCACGCACGCACACATGCACTTCACTACTCTCCCCAAAGTATAGAATGCTCATGTGTCTAAAGGTTACGTGACAGATACATCATACATAGAACAAAATGTTTCCACCGCTTATCATCAATTAAGTGTATTTTCTCAAAACTGGTCCCAAAACATCATTTCCCCTTACTCGTTTTAACGTTTTCCCGTATGACGTTAATTCATGAAATAAGGACTTATTGAATTCTTGATTCTGTAACACACTGTGCCGAGGACGATAAAGGAGGCAATCGTGAGTAAGCTAAGGAACTCTGCCTGAAGAAAGTCACCTCCCGTAGGGCACCGCCTCTTCTGGGGTGAGAGAAGGCTCTCGAAAGCAATGTGGAATGTGTAAAACGGCCATAATGGTATTTCTAGAATGCAGAGTGCTGGGAGAAACATTCACATCACTTTCCATTTTAATTGATTTCTCTCTGCTTCGGGAGCTGCTCAGTAAGACGTGTGCTAACTCCTGTAATGATCCATCATAGTTTTGGGACGTAAGCACAAGCCTTTCTGGCTCACAGATTTGCGGCTTGCTTATTTCGCACTAGAACATTATTCTTGGATATGATGTTAATACATTGTAGAAGCTCAACTCATATTACAAACACCGGAAATTACTTTGTGGGACAAGTATCTCCCAGTGTTCTCTGTTGCCAAAGAAATGTGCACGTGGTTGAGAACAATCAGCAGCCAGTTACTGTCTTTTTAAAGTTTGTTAAAATAAATCATTAATGTTTTACATACCTTGGGACCACCAGCTTTTGTTAGTGTATAATTGATACATTTTAATAATTTCAGTAAAACAGCAAAAAACTATGACAGTGGCTGAAAAAGGTACCTGGGTAACCATTTCTTTTTAACTTTTGGTGATAGTGATAAAACTATTGAAAAAAAGTGTGATTTTTTTTTATTTAAAAAATTTTTAGTGTTTATTTTTGAGAGGGAGAGAGAGACAGAGTGCGAATGGGGGTGTGGCAGAGAGAGGGAGACCCAGAATCTGAAGCAGGCTCCAGGCTCCGAGCTGTCAGCACAGAGCCCCACGGGGGCCCGGCTCAAAGTCACGAACCATGAGATCCTGACCTGTGCTCAAGTTGGATGCCCCACTCACTGAGACACCCAGGCACCCCAGAAAATAACCTGTGATCTTAAAGCTCAAATATCAGCAATAAGTTTATTCAGTTATATAGAATAAAGTTTAAATTTGATTATCCCTTGATTGGATATCTGGATGTTTTTGGCAAATATTTGGAATTACTTTTTTTTTTTTTTTAAATACTAGAAACATTTTGAGGCTGTGTTGAACAGCAGGGTAACACCGTGTAGAGGGGCAGGTTCTGCACCCGGCCAACTGATTTCAGTATGTCCAGACATACTGGACATGTTTCTTAACCTCACTCTGACTTAATGAAGTCGTCCTGAAAACAGCCATAGTAATGATAATATAATCTCCATTAAAGACTCGTTACAGAGATTCAAAGACTGAGTATATATAAAGCACTTTATTAAAACAGTTCTCATTAACAGAGTGAGCAGTGTCAATATATCTATAATTATGGTTACTATTCCTTGAATTTGTCTGAGCCTCTTTATCCATGTACTCAACAAATACTTGTTTGGAACCCACTCTATGCCAGCCACTTTTCTTGTTGCTGGGAATATAGTGGCCAAGAAAAGAGACAGAATTCCTTCATGGTGCGTCCATAGAGGGTGGGGAGGGCATGAGGAAGACAGACCAACGTAACCGCCAAGTCACATCAAATACTAAAATTGGACAAGTCCTGTGAAACAAGAGATGATCACAGAGACGAGGTGCGGTCTTAAATAGGATGGTCCAGACTAAGCCCGGGTGAGAAGGAGACATGGCGATGCCAGAGGAAAAGCTTGAAGGTGAAGGAGTATCTTGTGTGGCCATGCAGGGGAGCACTTTCCCAGGTCGGGGGAGCAGCCGTCTGAGGCTCTAACCAGGAGCATGTGTCCCAGGCATTGGCGGACGAGCGAGGACGCCAGTGTGGCAGGAGCCTACGCGCAGGCATACGCATGCGCGTGTCTCTGGATTGATACTCTTACAGTCAGAAGGGAGCTTTGCACTTTGGAGCCGCGGAGTGACTGGATCTGATCTACTCCCATCTTTTCCTCCTTACCTTTACTCTAGTTCAGGCTTCTCAAACAAGGCTTTATTGACATTTGGGTCAGAGAATTCTCTGTTGTTGAAGATTGTCCTATGCATCTGCATCGTAGGGTATTTAGTGGCATCCGTGGCCTCTACTAAGTAGATGCAAGGAGCAATCACAAATGTCCGTGTGAGAACTAAAAACGTGCCTAGGCCTTCTCAAATGTCCTCTGAGGGGGAGGGAGGTGAGGCACTGCGGTTGAGAATGATTCCTCTAGCTCTGCCTTCATATTCCCGCCTTTTTCTTTCTTTCTTTCTTCACCCACCTTTTAATTTATTTGTGCTCTTATTTGGTGTTTATCCATCAGGCATTGGGACTTTATGTTTCCTTCATGTCTTGTATGCTCTTTCTCTCTTTTTAATGAGCCATTATCTGTGGGGCGTTTTTGTTTCCTAAATGTACAGGATTCTTTTTTCCTTCACTAAACCTTTTATTTATTTACTTATTTTTTTTAAAGTTGATTTATTTATCTTGGGGCGGGGGGCGCATGAGCAGGGGAGGGGCAGAGAGAGAGGGAGAGAGAGAGAGAATCCCAAGCAGGCTCTACATTCAGCGCAGAACCCAATGCGGGACTTCAACCCACAAACCACAAGATCATGACCTGAGCCAAAACCAAGTCAGACGCTGAACCCTCTGAGCCACTCAGGCGCCCCTCACTGAACCTACTTTTAAAAGACACCTCATTTCCATTCATCACCTTCTCCCATCTCATTTTCCATTCTTCACAATGAAAAATTAACCTGATGACTTTCAAGCAATTGAAGGGCATGTCCGTTTTACCCTTTGAAAGGGGAAGGGAGTCTCAGAAGGGTCCATGGCAGCTTCTGAGGCTACGAGCTCCTGTTCTAGCCACTCTGTTCCTGAGTGAGGTCAGTGGCAACCATGACCATGAAGGAAGGGCTCTTCCCCTCACCTGTCAGTGTCTTATACTCCCCCTGCCTCTTCCGTTTGTGTGGAGATAGGAGAGGTTTGAATGGCGTCTCAGCTCTGAGGTGTAGCACAGGTTACAGAAGAAATACAGTGATGGTGAAGATGATGATGGTGATAGTAATGATGATGAAGAAGGAGAAGGAGAAGATGACAATGATGACGACAACAATAAGAACATGACTGACATCTGTCCATGTACCAGGAGCTGTTCTGAGGTAATTCATTGAATCAGCCTCATTAGTGAACCTGTGAGGTTATGCTAAGGTTATTATGAAGTTGCTCTTCCTGTGGAAAAGCTGAGACAGAGAGGTTCACTCACGGAGGGCAAGTGGTGGAGTGGCACTTTGAATATTTCTCCCTCTACACCATTGTCCGTCATCAGCTCCCAACTTTTCAGCAGGAACACAATTGCTCTTCTGTGTTCTGGGTTTTTTTTTCCTGTTTTTTATTTATTTTTGAGAGACAGACAGAGACAGCACGAGCAGGGTAGGAGCAGAGAGAGAGGGAGAGACAGAATCTGAAACAGGCTCCAGGCTCTGAGCTGTCACCCCAGAGCCCGACATAGGGCTCGAATCCACGAACTGTGAGATCATGACCTGAGCCAAAGCCGGACACTTAACCGACTGAGCCACCCAGGCGCCCCTGTTCTGGGTTTTTAACTTCAGTATCATTTCTTTTTCCTTTCCCTCCCCCTCTCCTTTATCTACTTCATCGGTCACTTTCCACTGTCTTGTTCTTCCCTTCTGTCTTCTCCTCTTGCTGTCTTCCACATTTTTTTGTTCCCTTCTTTTTCCTTTTGCTTTCTGGTCAGCATTTTTGCTGTAACCCAGTGTCTTATTCATCTACTCATCACTTTTCTTTAAATGCCTACTCTAAGCAAGACAACGGAAGTACCATAGTGAGCAATGTCTGCCTGACCCCTCCCCTATGGAACTTACATGGTGGTTGGGGGACATCACTCCAAATAAAGACAGAAACAATATTTATTAAGGAGCATCAGGGGCACAGAGAGAAAGGTACATGACGCACCCAGAGCATAGCATCACCGATGAGTCTTACGTACTCTTGCTAAACAGGGAATTTCAAAGTGGCTGCCGCCTTCCTTCCCACCGCCACCCCTCTAATCCCTTTGCGGTAAACTTCACGGATGATGTTTTAATAGCCCTAAAGCTAATCTTTCTCCTTTGTTCTCTGTCAATTCATCCTCTAAACACGGGCCAGATTAATCTTCCTAATGTGCTGCTTTCTTCGGGCCACTCCCCTGCTTAAAAGATCATATACTATCCTCCTGATACTTAAAATGTCAAATGAACAAACCCAGCCTTCCAGCTTGACATCAGGGTCCCGTGTTTCCTCTTTGGCTTTATATCTGGCTTCCCTTCAGTGAGTAACCTGGAGACCATCCCTGACAATCATGATACTGTTTCAGTTTTTTACCACCTTGCATTCTGTAGTCCTCATGTTTCTAGTCACTGTGTCACTGCCTTGAATCTGCTAGTGTTACTTGATGCCTTTTTCAAAAGATTTAGTAATTTTTTCCCTCTTGTAATGACTAACCAAGTCAGTCACCTTCTGTAAAACATTTATATTTTTATTTTTTATTTTTTTATTTTTTAACATTGATTTTATATTTGAGAGACAGACACAGTATGAGTGGGGGAGGGGCAGAGAAAGGGGATGACACAGAATCCGAAGCAGCTTCAGGCTCTGAGCTGTCAGCACAGAGCCTGACACGGGGCTCGAAGTCACGAATCTTGAGATCATGACCTGAGCTGAAGTCACCTGCTTAACCGATTGAGACGCCCAGGTGTCCCATTAGTAAAACATTTTAAAAGGCTCACTTTTGTTATCTGATGCCAAATGTGAACTTGAGGGTTCATTTCCCAGTAAAACTTATTAAAGGTGTTAAGGGTTGAAAGCCAGTCATTCCACACATACAGGAGAGCCTGTTTCTTATTATCTACTCAAGAAAATCACTAACAGTCCTCCCCATCTCTTCCAAACCTTCACTTTTTCACTCTGACCCAGAGGATTCTCCTTCGCATACAAATGATGATAAAGATAATAGTATAATCCTCTTCTGACTGACTTGCCCTGAAAATTACCATGCTACCTCCTAGCTCCTCTTTAACCGTAAGAGACTTCTCTTCATGCTATCACCTCTTTCCTGTTATTTTCTAAACCCACTCTGATCAGATGCACGCTCTCACCACCAGACCACACCTGCTTCTATCTAGGTTGTCAGTGACACTTCATACTTGATTTTGAGTCCTCATTTTATTTAATCTATTGGCAGCATTTGATGGTCTCTTTAATACTCTGTCTTCACTGGGCTTGAAGGATGCTCTGCTTTTGTCGCCAGATTTTCCTTTCTCTGTTGCCTTTATTTCCTCCTCCTCTCAGATATATGAATACAAATTTTGATCCTCTTTAAAGAAAAAACTATTTATATTCTTCTTCTCAGTATTCCGTCTTGTGGTTAAATTCCATATACAGGTCCATGACTTCCAAATTTGTATCGTCAGCCCAGACTTTTCTTCTGAGGTCTTCTCCATGTCTCTGTTTGAATGTCTGAAAGGCATCTTCCACTTACCATGTCCACAGTTGATCCCTGATCGCCTGCCTCCCTCAAAACCTAATATCCTGTGGTCCTTCCCGTGTCAGCGAATGATGTGTCCATCTCTCTAGATCTCAGAGTCATCGTTAACTCCTCATTCTCATGAATTATCAACAATTCAATGGAAGATCTGATTGGCTCTGTCTTTAATATGTTTCTAGAATCTGACCGAGTCTTCTCATCTGCTACCACCCTGGTCCAAGGAACATCCTCTTTCCTTTGGATTGCTATGGTAGCAATTTCTTGCCTCCTTCAGCCATTCTTCAGCTCAATAGTCAGGGTGAGGCTCAGCCACGTTACTCTTCTCACATGCCCTCAGGGACTTCCAATTTCTTTCAAAGTCACAGTGCTTACGGTAGTTATGAAGCCTCACACATTTTCCTTGCTCCCCTGTTACTCTCCCCTCCTTTCTTGCTGCTGTCTTTCCGGGTCTCCTTTTCAACAGCCACAGTAATCTTGCTGTTCCAGGAACGAATGCGCCATGCCCGTTTTTATGGCTCATTCCACTGCTGTGCAGACCCTTTCCTCTCATTCAAACATTTTTCCACTGTCACACTCCCATGGCTTCTTCTGCCAACTCCCTCTGTTTTTATAGACTCTGGCATTCTCTGTCCTTCTTTCTTTGCTAAGCTTTTTCTCTTTTTCTTAATGTATAGCTGCTTCTGAGAAACTCATCAGTGTATTTCTAGGGTTTATTATTTGTTTATGCTCCACCACTAGAGTGTCAGCTTCCAGGGGTCAGTGAGCCTCGTTTGATTTCCTAACATATCTCACCTTCCTAGAGCAATAGGTGTCATGTGAGATGGGCTCATTAAGCAAACTGATGAATTACTGGATCCCTTCTGACTCTCGATCCTTCAAAGTTCTTACACATCAAACCATCACCTTTACTTTCCAGTGCGTATCTACTAGTTCCAGAGCAGCAGCCTTCTGGTGGATGCTTATGAAACACCTTCTGCATGGAATTTTAATCTTCCTCTTACACGTGCTTATAGTTTGTAGGTTGGCTGGAGGAGGCCTTTGTTTCCCCTCCTCTAGTTTCACAGTCTACTTACCCACATTAAACGCATCTCATTCAACTGACCCCACATTCTTAATTTTTGAAATGAGCAATGGACTTCTCAGTAATAGCTCATACTTTGTGTGAGGCAGAGTATTTAAAACAAGTTTTTAAGTTTATTTATTTTTTTGGTGGGAAGGGACAGACAGAGAAGAAGAGAGAGAATCTCCAGTAGGTTCCTCACTGTCAGTGCAGAGCCTGACGTGGGGCTTGATCCCACAAACCATGAGATCGTGACCTGAGCCAAAATCAAGAGTCAGATGCTTAACTGACTGAGCCTCCCAGGCGCCCAGACTGGTTAAAAAATATGAATTTTTCCAGTCCTCATGTTTCTAGACCCCCAACCATTGGTTCCATGTTATCCCTCCCATACGGAAACGCTAGAGACAGCTTGTCTCTATAAACCCCAAATGCAGTGTAACCTCTGGGTTTCACTTCCCGATAAAAGTCTGGCTTTGATTTAAAAGTGCCCGTTATTCCCTTAGGCTCAGCTCAGAGATGTCATTTAGACTCTTTGAAGCGCTTAAGAGAGTAATTCTACTCTCTTCTAAAAGAATACGTAGATTAAAATGAGGAGAAAGTATGTCTCCTTTTTACAGCATTCATTTTGTTTTGCTGCTTTTTAAGTATTGTGTACCTTTCTTGCCAATAGGCATTTATAAATTTTAAATTAACTGGAAAATGACATAGAAAAAAGGATATTTGACACTGTTTAAAAACATTTTAATCATCCCACCATGTCCATAAGAAATAAGCTAGCAGTTTGTTGCAAAGACCCAATATTATATAAAACACTCAAGAACTAGGTAATGTCAGCATTTGGCTTCTTTGTCTTCTTTTTCTTTTATGTACTCCCTCTAGTGTTCAAAAGTATGAGTACTTAAAATTAGCCTATTGAGATACTGAAGAATGTACATTAATGTAGGAATAGGACCTACTTAACATTGTTGTTTTTTTAATTATTATTATTATTATTATTATTATTATTTTGCTCAGGAGGTTATATCGTCCAGTTACTGAACTTTCATACCTAGAATGTATGAAAAACATAGTCTCTCTTCCACTTTCCCATAGAGATCGGGTCATGTCTGTCTTTTCATGTGTCTATTTTCAATCTGCCCACTTCTGTAAGGGAGAATCTTGTACTTCTTGGCTTCCATCTTTAAAAATAATACCATATTGAAAAAATTTCTTCAATTTTAAAACTAAACTCTAGATTTTAGTTGGGCAAATTGGATATGAACAAATCTTTTCACATGCTAAATATATACAAAGTGAAAAAAACCTGTATAAACTAGAGAAATGTGTTCGTACATAGCAATTAAAATATTTAAATAATTGACATCATTTTTCTGTAATATATCGAAACATTATTTAAATACAGTAAGGTTTCATGCTATCTTAAGAAATAACCAAGATATCCCTAGGAGTAACAAATGAGTAAAAAGAAGTAATACATATGATTTCATTTACTATAAAATATAAATACTTTCTTAACATATATAGAAGATAAGATAATCAAATTATTACTATTTATCAATTTTTAAAAATCAGTTACTCTTGTTTGAGGTTAATCTTTCTAAATGACATAGGATTATGTCACTTATATTTGGTTAATGCCCTACAGCCTTTAAAGTACTTAGATACCTACTATTTCAGTTACTCATCATCCTATGATGTAAAAAAAATAGAATACATTATTTTTAATGACTCTTAGAGATACTGTTTTCTAAGTACTATTTACTCTGTAGAATTTATATCCAACGCCTCAGCCTTATTCACACCAGACTACCATGTGTGCCCTTGGGGACTCAATTTTTTTTTAAATATGTAGAATAACATGGCACAACATACCTCTTTAAGGTTGTTTCCTTATAGACCATGTGTACCACTTTGAGAGCTTAACATCTACTTCCTGAAGCCACTAATACTCATAATGTCTTATGAATTCCGTTGCTCACCGGCAGCCTTTTAGGATACCGGGGTTCTGATAGTCTCTGTATTGAATACTGGGGGGCCAATAACGCTAGTAGGGTATTTTTTGGTGGGAGTCGGAGGTAGGGATAGTTATCAAAAAACCATCCAAATTCTTATACATAATAATGCCTTTCTTTTTGTCATTCCACAAAAAAGTGGTCATATCTTGTACAGTGATAGTTTATTATTATGTAACAGAGTAACCTCCTATGTTATCACATTTAGCTCTTAGATTTGAAATGTTTCTGGGGCGGCTGGGTGGCTTGGTTAGTTAAGCTTCCGACTTTGGCTCAGGCCGCGATCTCATGGTTTGTGAGTTCGAGCCCCATGTCGGGCTCTGTGCTGATAGTTTAGAGCCTGGAGCCTGCTTCCGATTCTGTGTCTCCCTCCCTCTCTGCCCCTCCCCTGCTCACACTCTGCCTCTGCTTGTCTTTCAGAAATAAATAAAAGTGTTAAAAAAAATTTTTAAGGCTTTCAAATGTTTCTAACAATATGATATTATTATTAGTTCTTGATCTTGTCTTTTTTCCTTAGGAAAATTAATAAAGAAAAAGAAATTTACTGAAAAAGCATTGATACCTGAACATAGTTGCATAGTTGCAGAGAGAAAAGAGAAACAGAACAAGGGCTATCGTTGAATGGAAAATGTAACAAGAAGCTTGTGATGTTTAGAGTTAGGTCACTATTGTTATAATATTTAGTGAACTTGAAGGTAGGCTATTATTTACTAAGTTGACACAAAATGATGATTGTTTTAGGTTTTGAGGAAATCTAAATCAGTTGAGTATTTTTTAGTCATAAACTTGGATCTCATTTGCTTATGATATGAAATTGTCTTATTTCACTATATTACTAACAGTAGAAATATAAGGGCTGATTGAATTCATGTCTTTAGAATTCTTCCTCTACACCACCGTGTATAGGACTCATGCTAACATTGGTCTCAAGTACTTTTAGACCGTAAAGTACATGGCAGACACCATGTTGGCTGACTTATTTCCATTTGTTATTTGTTAATTTTCCAGACACTTTAAACACACTTTACCAGCCTTTTAAAATATATCACTACAGATACTGGTTCCATTATTAGAATAGGTGAAGTATTTAGTACATACGTATGCATTATAACACTGTGTAGGAAGTCTTTGAGAGATTGTGTTTTGAAAGTAGAGTTAAAAATATCAATACATTAATATTTTCCCTATAAATTATAGAAAACATTTTACTTTTCTAATATAGGTGGCAAGTGATGTGTTAACATGGCTAGGAGTATAATTAAAAAATAAGATGTTTTTGTAAGTTTAAGAAAAGCTTAAGAGAAGTATTGTTTCCATGCAAAAAATTTGGCTAGTGAAAAAAGAGAAGTTTAAATTTAGTATTATTATGCAATTAAGTGAAATTTATTTCAGTTTGCCTAGAATATTTCTTTTCCAAAATAAATTTTGAAATGTTTAATGATTACAGTCAAATAGGTTTTCATTACTAAAGGGAACCAAGAAATATCCATATTTGATTTAATATATGATCTGTCATTCCAACAAAAAAGTGAGTAATGGCTCATTTTTTTTTGTTGCTGTAACTGCCATAATTTTAGTGTATTTTAAAGTGAAATTTAGCAAGGGAACAGAAATTACAGATATAATTATCTAATAAGAAAATTGCCATCCTTTTTTTTAATGAGCAGATTCCCCACCGGGCATTTTCTTCCTTACAATATAAATGTATGCTCTGTGAGAGTAAGGATCTTGTACGTATTTTATATTACTTTACCCTCTTGGTTTAGAGCAGCTCCTATCAGTTAGTAGTCTAGCAGAGAGTATTTAAGAATACCTATAAAAGTAAAGTGTGACATTTGTCTCTTGACAAGTATATATAGCGATACAGAATGAATGAGAAATTTTCAATATCTGAACATCTATCATTTAAGTCCAATATCAAGTCTCTTTGCATTGATCTATTTCAGAGTCCAGCTATTGTATTGGCTAAGGTGGGTCAGATTATATCGCAATAATAAATTAATCCTGAAATCTAGGTGTAACTCAACAAAGGTTTATTTGTCCAACACACTGTGCTCTCCTATGTAAGGTTAGGGGAGGAGGGTGGAGTCTGTTCCAAAGAGTTGCTCAGGGACCCAGGCCCTTTGTGTTCCTGGTATCTCAGCGCCTGGTTCCCAGGCAAAAAAGAATGCAAGGATAATTTACTGCATTTAATCTGCAAGTGACACGCATTGCCTATGCATACAGAATCATAGTAACAACCTAAATTAAGGGAAATGGAGATTTCTCATAAACCCATGATGAAGAAAATCACTTGGGATTTGGTGAACCCATTGTTGTCTTGACCACAACTTGACTCTTTCCAGATTCTTCTTTTTCAAAATAAGGTAAATGGAATGCTCATTTCATTGGATAGATTTATACACACACACACAACACACACACACACACACACACACACACACACACACACTCTTACATACACGGAAGATTTGTCAAACTCAATACATTTGGCATTATTTCCTAAACTTGTTGGAGTGAGGAATCTGCTTTTTGGAGACCATCTGTCAGAACTCGTATTCCATGGCACAATCTTGGAAAACCCTCTTCTTGATCAAATAGGTTGAATAAATGACCAAATGTGTCATAAAATAAGGAAACCCACTTTCATGGATCTTTAACCCACAACACGTTCGTGGACACATTGCTTTTGATTGTGTCTGTCAATAAGACCTAAACAGAAAAATAATACTCCATTTAGTTTATTGTAAAAGAAGATTTCTGACCACCTCAGGTGTCAGAGCAGAGCCAAGGACCTGAAAATAAGAGAGAAAAGAAACACATGCCATGGACTTACGTGATTCTTAATTACTTTGTGCAGAGATCATGTGCTAGGACAAATTTCTTTTATTCAGGTCAATTCCAGCCTCCTCTTGGTTGGCACAAAATATTAACATGAGATTGTTTTCAGTGCACAGCAAGTTATAGCTACCAAATTAGAATGTTGCAGGCTTTCTTCTTCCTCCAGAGAATCGTAAACTGGCAGTAGTATAAAACAAAAGCATCACAACCAACAATTAGGAGAAGCCCCAAATGCGCAATAAAAATCAAGGAAATGCACACCAACGACTAACCGTATTTTTAGTAGGAGAGGCCATCCCTATTCCACAATTATTCAGGTTCTCCAAATACAGTTAAATTGCCAGTAGCATGCTCTTTTTTTGAAAAGATGGGAAAATACGTAAAACATTCTAAATGATTGCCGTTTCAAGTACTGAAGGTAAAAAAATAATTGAGTTTCATTCCTTAAAACTGTGAGCTTCAGAAATAAGAGATGTTCAGAATACATCTTCGCTTCTGTCGATGTAAATTAGAAGACAGTGGTATAATGCTGTTTTGAATTTATAGAATAAAATGTGTCATGCAAATTTTTATTTCTCATCTCTCTTAATAACATGGCAGTTATGCACTTCTACTAATTTGCAGTTACAGTGAAATCTTAATTAACTTGCTAAACTGTTACATTTTAGGACAATTGTAAGCCCATTTAGAAGAGCAGATTTTAACATGTTTCTCTGTGTCTTGTATAATAATTGCACTTTTATATCAATTTGCATTACATTTTTCCTAAATTGTTTTCCCATAGTTCCTGAAAAAGTATTAAGATAAATAGTGATTATCCTCAGTTTGAGGCATTTTATTAGTAAAAAATTATACAAGGACCATACACATAATTAGGGATACTTTTCATCATATGTTTGTTGGAGATGCATTTTGGATGACGGCAAATGCCATCAGAAAGCAGGCATTAACAGGATTATTTATTTACGAGCCTGTAACATCTGCTGTTTGTACCTGCTGTGGATTTCCTGAAGTTCCATTAAATGAAATCAGTGATGTATCATGCAAAGTACAGACCAACTGCAGTGAAATTGTTCATCATGAGTTACTAGTGAACCTTTTGCATATATTGGTGTAAATTATGTCTAGATTTGGTTTTTAATGTTTTCTATTGTCACCTTGAGTTTAGGATGATAAGTCACTTGAAAAGAGTGGAAAATAACTAGGTTCCATGATTAATTTTTGGAAATCTTTTAGCTTGAAATTGCCTTAGAAATATGGTACCTGAAACGATGCTCAACATCACTGATCATCAGGGAAATACAAATCAAAACCACACTGAGATAACACCTCACGCCAGTCAGAGTGGCTAAAATGAACAAATCAAGAGACTATAGATGCTGGCGAGGGTGTGGAGAGACGGGCACCCTCCTACACTGCTGGTGGGAATGTAAACTGGTACAGCCACTCTGGAAAACAGTGTGGAGGTTCCTCAAAAAACTATCCATAGAACTCCCCTATGACCCAGCAATAGCCCTGCTAGGGATTTACCCAAGGGATAAAGAAGTGCTGATGCATAGGGGCACGTGTACCCCAATGTTCGTACTGCCACTGTCAACAGTAGCCAAAACATGGAAAGAGGACCAGGGGGAGGGGAAGAGGGACAGAGAGTAGGGGAGAGAGAGGGACGCAAAACTACTGAATACTGAAAACGAACTGAGGGTTGAAGGGGGAGGGGGGGGAAAATGGTGGTGGTGATGGAGGAGGGCACTTGTGGGGAAGAGCACTGGGTGTTGTATGGAAACTAATTTGACAATAAACTACTTAAAAAAAAAAAAGAAGAGAAATATGGTACCTGAGGTGCACCTAGGTGGCTCAGTTGATTAAACATCCAACTCTTGATTTTGGTTCAGGTCATGATCTCACAGGTTCCCTAGTTTGAGCCCCTTGTTGGATTCTGTGCTGACATCGCGGAGCCCGCTTGAGATTCTCTGTCTCCCTCTCTCTGCTCTTCCCTGACCTTCTCTCTCTCACTCAGAAATAAATAAATGAACATTAAAAAAAGAAATATTGTACCTTAATTATTTTCTCTTTTGTATGTTCTTTTTTTAAAGTTTATTATTTATTTTGAGAGAAAGAGAGCATTTGGCAAGCCAGCATGAGTAGGGGAGGGCCAGAGAGACAGAGAAGGAGGGAGGGAGAGAGAATCCCAAGCATGCCTGCACTGATAGTGCAGAGCCTGACTCGGGGCTCGAGCCCCTGAACTGTGAGTTGGTCGCTCAACAAATCTAGCCACCCAGCTGGCATTCCTCTTGCATATTCTGTATTAGATACAAGATCTAAGGGCACACACTATTTTTATTCATTTTCTTTCTTTAGACTATCTACTGTATAAGGGAATGGTGTTTCTTTCAAGATCAGAAAGTCTTGATAGCAAAATGCCTTAGGAACATCTGATTCCAGTCAGTGAGTTGGAATCCTACAATTACCAGTAGAACATGGCGCTACAAAAAATAAAAATGGAGCTAACAAATAATAGTGTCCACGCCCTGTATTCACCTTTATGTTTAATTTTTAATTCCTATGTGGAAAGCAGACAATGTTCCGTTTTCGAACTTTAACTTTTGGAACAGCTGTTGATTTTGGTCTGTTTGGTTTTTAACTGAAATAAACAAACACAACCCTGTTGTTTTTGTGAAGACCACTTTATTCCTCAACAGTTACACGTTTTCCTCATGTGCTCTTTTACCAAAGTCTTCAATAAGACTTTCTTTAGAAAGACTTTTAAAAATCTAAAAAGTGTTTATTGGGTTGATTTCACACTCTTGGTTCAGGGTGCTTGTAAGTACTCCTTCCGATAGAGCATCCTTCTGTGAGCCTTGCTTTGCCTCCTGTAAGCTGGCCGGGAGCAGTGGAACAGCGAACACAAAACTACTGTTTGCGTATTGCTAATGACGGTGGTGACTTTACAGCATCCCGGGCATTTCACATCCATGATGTAGGAATTGACACTCTCCTACTCTAATCTGCTTCTTGTGTTTACTCTTATCCTCTTCTAGAGAGGGCTGGAGGAGGACCTTCTTGAGAGCATTTTCTTTTTTAATAACGCTTATTTATTTTTGAGAGAGAACGTGCGTAAGTGGGAGAGGGGCAGAGAGAGGGACAGTACAGAGCCAATGTGGGGCTCGAATTCCTGAAGCATGAGATCATGACTTGAGCTGAAGTCAGACACTGAATCCACTGAGCCACCCAGGGGCCCCTTGAGAGAATATTCTAGTGGGGAGAAAAGCCATTTCTTTTCATTTAAGCTTTTCATTTTCAGATAATTTTACATTTGCATGTAATGTAAGAAGTCATACAGAGATATTCCATGTACTTTTACCCAGTTTCCGCTAGTGGTAGTATCTTGAAAAACTCCAGTGCAGTATCATGGCCAGGATCTGACATTGATAGAATCAAGATACAGAATAGTTCTCTCACCACAAAAATCTCTCATGCTGCCTTTTTATAGCCCAGCCTGCTTCCCTAATGCCCCCACCTGCCCTCTAACTCATGCCAGTCACTAGTCTGTTCCCCATTTCTACTATGTACCATTTCAAGGTTGTTATATAAATGGAATTGTACAACCTGTGACCTTGGGGATTGGCATTTTTCCTTGTTCATCCTCATTCTCTAGAGATCATTTAAGTTTTTTATCAATACTGTTGATTTTTAACAACTAGTAGGTTAGGAGTGCAGATCCTTCCCCAAACTCCATGCAATCAAAAATCTGCAAATAACTTTTGGCTTTACAAAAACTTCACTAATAATAGCCTACCATTTATCTGAAGTCTTACTAGTAAGAGAAACAGTCAATTAACACAAATATGTATGTTACATGTATTCTATACTGTATTCTTAGAACACAGTAAGCTAGAGAAAATAAAATCACAAGGAAGAACAAACTCATTTGGAGTACTGTACTATAAATAAATCTACGTATGAGGGGACCCGTGCACTTCAAGCTCTTATTTTTCGAGGGTCAACTGTGGTTTGTTTCTCTTTATTGCCGACTAGTATTTCTTGGTGTAGATGTATCTACCATACCTCATTTAAGCTCCCACCCATTGAAGGACATCTGGCTCATTTCCAGTTTTGAGCTATCATAAAGAGGAGACATTGCTACAAATATGTATATACAAGTTTTTGTGTGAATATAAATTTTTATTGCTCTTAGATAAATGCCTGAGTGTGCAATTGTTAGACTATCTGGCAGTGACATGTTTAGTTTTTTTTTTTTAATTTTATTTATTTAGTTTTCTATTATAGTTTAGTGTCAAGTTGGTTTCCATATAACACCCAGTGCTCTTCCCCACAAGTGCCCTCCTCCATGCCCATCACCCCCCTCCCCTCCCCCACTCAGCCCTCAGCTCATTCTCAGTATTCAAGAGTCTCTCATGGCTTGCCTCTTTCCCTCTCCCCAACTATTTTTTCCCCTTTCCCTCCCCCTGGTCCTCCATTAGGTTTCTCCTGTTAGACCTATGAGTGCAAACATATGTGTCTGTCCTTCTCTGCCTGACTTATTTCACTTAGCATGACACCCTCGAGTTCCATCCACATTGCTAGGAAAGATTTCATTCTTTCTCATTGCCATGTAGTGCTCCATTGTGTATATATACCACATCTTCTTGATCCACTCATCAGGTGATAGACATTTAGGCTCTTCCCATGTTTTGGCTATTGTTGACAGTGCTGCTATGAACATCAGGGTACATGTGCCCCTATGCATCAGCACTTCTGTATCCCTTGGGTAAATCCCTAGCAGTGCTATTGCTGGGTCATAGGGGAGTTCTACGGATAGGTTTTTGAGTAACTTCTACTCTGTTTTCCAGAGCAGCTGCACCAGTTTACATTCCCACGAACTGTGTGGGAGGGTGCCCGTTATTCCAGATCCTCATCAGCATCTATAGTCTCCTGATTTGTTCATTTTAGCCACTCTGACTGGCGTGAGGTGGTATCTCAGTGTGGTTTTGATTTGTGTTTCCCTGATGATGAGTGATGCTGAGCATGATTTCCTATGCCCGTAGACCATCTGGATGTCCTCTTTGGAGAAGTGTCTGTTCATGTCTTCTGCCCATTTCTTCACTGGATTATTTGTTTTTGGGTGTGGAGTTTGGTGAGTTCCTTGTAGATGTTGGATACTAGCCCTTTATCCGATATGTCATTTGTAACATGTTTAGTTTTATAGGACCCATCAGTTTTCCTGAGTTGCTTTACCATTCATGGTTCAACCAGCAATGTATGAGTGATCTCATTTCTCTGTGTCCTCATCAGCATTCTGTGTTGTTACAACTTTTATCTTTGCCATGCTGATAGGTGTTTAGTGACATTTATTGTGGTTCCAATCTGCATTTTCCCTGATGGCTTATTATGTTGAACATCTTTGTATTTGCTTATTTGTTAAGCATATATTATCTTTGGTAAAATGTTATGTCCGTATCTTTTGTCTGTTTTCCAATTGGATTGCTTATTTCTTAGTTTTGTGTTCTTTATATATTCTAGATTCTTGTCCTTTGTCAGACATATGTTTGCTACTATATTTTCCCAGTTTGTAGCTTGACATTTCATCTTCTCACAGGGCCTTTCTTAGGACAAAAGTTTTAAAATTTGATGAAGTTCATTTGAGCAGTTTTTCATTTTAGAGATCATGCTATTGATCTCTTTCTAGGGGTGCCTGGGGCAGTTTTTTATTTCAGAAATCATGCTATCAGTCTCTTTTCCTAGGAGCACCTATGTGGCTTAGTTGGGTAAGCATCAGACTCTTAATTTTGGCTCAGATCATGATTTCACCATTCATAAGACTGAGCCTCACAGTGAGCCTCGCATTCTCTATCTCTCTGTACCACCCTCCCCCATCTCTCTCTCAAAAATAAGTAAACATTAAAAAAATCTCTTTCCCTAGCTCCAAATCCTAAGGGTTTTCTCTTATTTTTTTAATATTTTATATTTTTGCATTTTACATTTAAGTCTGTGGTACATTTTGATTTAACTCTTGTATAAGATGTAAGACTTAAGTTGAGGTTCATTGCTTTATCTATGGATTGTCCCAGCACAATTTGGAGGGAAAGACTAGCTTTCTTACATTAAATTGCTTTTGTATATTTCCAAGAGATCATTTGGGCCTATTTCTCTGGTACTATCTCTAGATTCTGTGTTCTGTTCCAGTGGTCTGTGTCTCCTCCTCATCATTCAATATTGATAATTGGAACTATAATAATCCTTGAAATTGGGTAGACTGATCCCTCCCACTTTGTTCATCTACCAAATTGTATTAGAATAACCATGAGAATTAAAAATAATCTAATTTCTTTGATTTCTATATAAATTTTAGAATAATATTGTCAATATTTTTTAAAAAAGCTTTGCTGGGATTTGATAAGAATTGTATTAAACTCGAATATCAGTTTGGGGAGAATTGGCAACCTTTTTTAAAAATTTTTTAATGTTTTATTTATTCTTAAGAAAGAGAGAGAGAGAGAGAGAGAGAGAGAGAGAGCGAACGAGCATGAGTGGGGGAGGGGCAGAACAAGACAGGGACGTAGAATTCGAAGCAGGCTCCAGGCTCTGAGCTGTCAGCACAGAGCCTGATGCAGGCCTCGAACTCACAAGCCATGAGATCATGACCTGAGCCGAAGTCAGGAGCTTAACCAATTGAGTCACGCAGGCACCCTGAGAATCCAAAACCTTTCAATGTGGAGTCTTCCAGTCAATAAACATGATATATCCATTTATTTACATCTACTTAATTTTTTCTATTAGCTTTTTGTTGTTTTCTGGATATACTCATATACATGTTTGGTTAGATTGCTACCTATTTTTAAGATATCGTAAATGGTATCTATCATGTTGTAAATTTCAGTGTCCACCTGCTTATTGCTAGTATAAAAAGATAAAATTGACTTTCGCCTGTGGATCTTAAATCCTGTGACTTTGCTGAACACATTTTTTATTTCTAGGAGATTCCTTTTTTAGTTTGTTTTAAGGTTCTCTGGGATTTTCTGACAATTATGTTATTTGCAAATACGGACAGTAATATTTCTGCCTTTTTTATTAGTATGCCTTTCATTTCCATTTATTGCCTTATTTCACTGAGTAGACCCTCTAGTCTCTATTACAAAAATAGTAGGGAGAGTGGCCCTCTTTTTTTTGTGCATAGGGTTAGGGAGAATGTAGTCATTTTTTTTTTATCAGTCAGTATATTAGCTGTAGGATTTTGTAGGTATTCTTTATCAACATAAGAAGTTTCCCTGTATTCCTATTTTTCTCTGAGAACTTGCATCATGATTGAATGTTGAATTTGTTTAAGTGCTTTTTCTGCATTGATGGATATGATTATGTGATTTTTAATATGGTGGATTAAACCAGTTCTACATTCCTGAAATAAACATCATTTGGTTACGGTGTATAACTTACATATACATGAATTTTATTTGCTACTACACCGTTGAGGATTTTTGTTTCTGTAGGTATGAGGGACATTGGTATATATTTTTATCTTTCTGTACTCTCTTTGATTGATTTTGGCATCGGGATGATATTAGCTTTACAAAATGAACTGCGAAGTGTTCCCACATCTTATATTTTCTGGAAGAGATTGTGTTGCATTTATGTTAATTCTTTGAATGTTTGATAGAATTCCCCATCTCAGCTTGGAGATTTTTTTTTTAGGAACTTGAAAATTATTACCTCAGTTTCTTTAATGGTTATATGTTATTTCTCTCTTACGAATTTCATTATTTTTCTTTGTTTTTAGTTTTCAGAGAGTTGCCTGTGATGTATCTTGGTTCATATTTCTTATTGGATTTATTTTGTTTGGAATTTGCTCATTTTCCTGAAGCTGAAGGGATATGTCTTTGGACAAATAAGGGAAATGTTCAGCTGTTACTTCTTAGAGTATGTTTGTTGTAACCCTAGCTTTTTCCTCTCCTTCTGTGACCTCACTGTAATGAATGTTAGATCTTTGGGTGGGGGTGGGGTCTTATGGATCCTTGCGGGTCTTATTGCTCTGTAGATCTGTTTTCAGTCTATTTCCTCTGTTTTTCAGATTGGGTTACTTCTCTTGTTCTGTCTAATCCATAACCTTCCAATAAATTCACTGATTCTTCTGTTCCCTCCATTCTGTCAGTGAGCCCATTCCATGAGTTTTTAATTTTGATTATTGTATTTTTCACGACTAAAACATACATGTGGCTCTTCTTTATGTCTTTGATTTCTTTATATGTTTCTACGTTTCTTTAGTTTTTCTATTTGTTTCAGCATATTCACAATTTTTTATTTAAGCTTTTATTTTGTGATAGCTTCTTTAAAATCTTTGGTACTTCTTGTCATCAAGGTGTTCCTATCGATCGATTGTCTTTCTTTTTTTAATTCTCTTTGGGAAATTTCTGGTTCTAGGGATGACGAGTGATTCCCAGCAGAAGCCTGGACATGTTGTGTATTGTGTTCTGAGAGTCTGTGAAGTGAATGTAATCCGTCGTTCCTGCCAGCGTGGACCCAGATCCAGTTTCCGTACTCAGCTCTATTGATGCCCAGGGGCAGGAAAGAAGGGGGGAGGAAGGGAAGGGATAGCCTGTATTATCCTTTGGGTATGAAAGTTCAGGTTCTCTCCAAACCTAACCTTTTCTAGCGGTATAGCCTCTCCAGGGGGGAAGTGCAGGCCCCCCACTTGGCCTCTATTTCTGTTAGCCAGGAGCGGGTCCCGCGATGTGTCTGCTGTTGTTGGTCAGAGTAGAGGAGATGTTGTCTAATTTCTCTGGTCCTGCCAGGCTGTTCTTCTCCCGGTGAATTGGCTACAGGGAGAAAGCTTTCTGTTGGGCCTTCTTAGTCTGTTGCCCTTGATATTTCCAGCTTGCTATTTCCTGCAGCAAGAATTCATGGATATGTAATGCAAAAAGAAAATTTGGGGGACTCACCACCTTTCTTCCTCCTTGGGTTTAGAGGTCCCTGGCTGTTCTTCCTTCTCTCCTCCTTTTAGAGTGCTGTTATGTTCATTTAGGGATTTTATTTTTATTTTTTTTAATGTTTGTTTATTTCTGAAAGAGAGTTAGAGAGCAAGAGAGAGTGTGAGTGGGAGAGGGAGACATAGAGTCCAAAGTAGGTTCCAGGCTCTGAGCTGTCAGCACAGAGCCCGATGCAGGGCTTGAACCCATAAACCATGAGACCATGAGCTAGGCCACAGTTGGACGCTTAACCGACTAAGCCACCCAGGTGCCCCTGTCATGCCTAGGGATTTGTTTGTACTTCATGGGAGTAACAAAGTACATCGGCTCTGTGTTTTTGGAAGCCTAGGTCCTTGACACCATTTGCTTTCCAATGGGTACATTAAACAGATCCTATATTTGGAAGTGTAGACATATTGTAAAATTAGACTGTTGGCCAAAATATTAAAATTTCAATCATGAATCTTAAAAACATGTCATTCACCAAACAGAAGCATTAAATTTTGGTTTCTTGCCTGTTTGTAATTAGATAATAGAAACACTGCCTGGAGAACTGATTTCCTTTGAAGAAGTTTATATTTTCTGTTAATCTCATTAAAGAAAATACAAATAGAGAAATTACAGTAAAGGGCATGAGTTATTCTCATTTTTTGTTATTAAAAGAAATGGCCTTTCAGAAGTGGTCTTAAAATGGGCTATGCCAAATAAAATAAATCCATGACAAGAGAGTCAACATTATTTAAGTTAGGCTAAATTCCATAAATGTTCTATTGTTTTTGTGTTTACCTATTAGGTTGATTAGAAATTAATGTTTGGATAACACTCTTTTGTATTTAGTTCTGATCTTACTATTTTGATCTTATGATCTTATTACTACATATTAACCAAGAAGCCTTAAAAATTAAGTGAGTGGGGCACCTGGGTGTCTCAGTTAAGTATCCAACTCATGATTTCAGCTCAGGTCATAATTTCATAGTTCTTAAGTTTGTGCCCTGCATGAGGCTCTGCACTGTCAATGCAGACCCTGCTTGGGATTTTCTCTCTACCTCTCTCTATGCCTCTCGTCACTCACACTCGCTCTCTCTCTTTCTCTGTCTCTCTGTCTCTCTCTCTCAAAATAAATAAACTTAAAAAAAAAAAAGGCTGTCTTTAAAAATAAAAATTAAATAAAGTGAGTAACTATGATACGAAAGTCAGTGGAAATATGAAAGTCAGTGGAAATACAAAATGAAAAGATCAATTACTTTTCCTTCAAGAATTCAGGGAAGAGGGGCACCTGGGTGGCTCAGTTGGTTAAGCGTCCAGCTTCGGCTCAGGTCATGATCTCACGGTTCCTGGGATCGAGCCCCGTGTTGGGCTCTGTGCTGGCAGTTAACTCAGAGCCTGGAGCCTACTTCGGATTCTCTATCTCCCTCTCTCTCTGACCTTCCCCTGCTTGCACTGTCTCTCTCTGTCTCTAAAAAATAAAAAACATAAAAAATTAAAAAAAAAAAAAGAATTCAGGGAAGAAACATTTAACTTCAAATGACAGAAGTCTTAAACTGGTTAATTTGAAACAATATGAAAGGTTCTGCGTGACTATATAGAGTGAATGTGAAAGACTTTGTACAGTAGAAATGTGTAGGATAAATTAATAAAGAAATCTTCAGAATTGGCTTTATTATTTGTGGGTGATACACTTCATTTAATGACATGAATGAAATTAAATGCACTTTGCTTTTGAATTCTATCGCTTCTAAGTAGAGACGGGTTTTAACATAATTGTGATAGAATTGGAGAGAGAGATTATATCCATCAAAAGATTAACTAGATGCTAGATATTTCTTCTGTCTAGAAGAGGATGGATTGGACATATTAAATTTACAGACACTTGTACTCACACACACCAAACTGGATCTTGATAAGCACAGATTAACTTCTAAAAATAAGTCTGGTTCATGATGGTATGATAAAAAAACTATTTGCTACTCCCTGTTTTTTTTTTTTTTTTTTGCACTTTCTCTTTTAAGAGGACCTCATTAGTAAACAGTATCTTCCCTATGACTTCAAGGACATTTATATGAAGATGGTGTTTTTATGTGTTGGTTTAGGTTTCATTCATAGAAATAAGTGGAACTCTCCAAACCAAAATATGTCAGAGAATCTGATATAGTGGTTCATAAAATAAAAGAAAAAGAAAAGGCTAGTGTGGATATGAAAAGTTGCTGTGGAGGGCAGGAGGTAGTCAGACGTTTCCAAAACAAACCTAATGAAGATATAAATTGGAATAATAGTTCTGGAGGGCAGCTTGTCAGCATCTATCAGAAGCCATGCACACCCTTTGACCCAGTAATTTCGCTGCAAAGAATCTGTTCCAAGAAAAATAATCAGAGAAGCACTGAAAATTTTAAATAAGAGCAGGCATCAAAATATCTTTGTCAGTTTTCTTTTACATTTTCTCTGCTTATTATTTTTCTTCCTAATCCTGCTCTTATTTATGCTTTACATTTGACCCTTGTATCATAGTATCAGTTTCCAAATTGATAAAGAAATCTAATGAATATTATTTCCAAAAGCACATATTAAAATTTATATTTAACCCATTTCAACCCTATACAGTAGTAGCCCATTAAGGATTGAATATTTTTCTTATTGTCTTTGTTACTCCTAGGCACAAAATTCCTTTAATTCTTTCTTGTGTCTGTAACAGAAATGTTTTAAATGGTAGACACCAGAAACTGTAATAAAAAGCCGACTAATAAGTTAAGAGGCTCTGTGTGCTTAAAACGCAGGGCCACCTGGGGCGGAATCCACAGGTCTTGTTTTAGAATCCAGCTCTGTTACTGACCTTTGGCAAGGCTGTTAATCCCTCCGGAGGGAATTTTCTTCTTATTAGTTGAAACAGATGATGTTGCTGTTTTTGTTGGTTGAAAGGTTTCTGTAGTGACAGTTTCTTGTTCAACCTAATCAAGTGAATAAATAGATGTTTTCCCAGCCCCAATGATCTGTAAGTTTATTGCAGAGTTAAGGCTGATTTGCCTTAAACAAATAGTTTCATCAAATTCAAAAACTCTGCTTTAAAAGACAAAGGAGACTCTGGCCATTCACAAACCTTCTCATATTAACTTGTCAAACGGTCACCTTATTCTTTCATTTAAAGCGTGTTTTCCTGGTTCCCAATCACATGTTCCGTTGAAGCACACAAATAAAATACTAGGGGCCCACTAGGTTCAAGAGTTAATTGTGTCACATTCAATCTTAAAGTCCCCAAATTCCAGTAGTCTAAGAAAGTTTAAGAATAAATTAGAAAATATCAGAATTGAGAATTTTTGTAAATGTCATAAAAATAATAAGTCAGACTCTAGGGACTAAAGGATTTTGTGTCTGATGAAATAAGGTAAAAGGAGAGAAAAGGTAAATTAAAGAAGAATATTTACTTTAAAATGATGTTACTTATAAAGAGAGTGTAAAGGCTTTTTAAAAAAAACATACAGTTCTGTTCTTTTACAGTTTCCATGAAGTGACATAATCTTACATGGTCTCATTTTAAGGGGATGAAAAATGAGTTTGTTAATATAGTATGTATGTTCTAAGAGAAATAACAATAGAGTCATTGCAGGCAAACTCTGGATGGAGTCTGATTGCTGTCCTCCTAGGAGGGCAGAGAGATTCAGATAACCTCATGAGCTAAGAATATTTATTATCACTCCAGGAAGAGTCACGCTTCTTTTAGAAAAGAAACTGTAAAATAATCCACCTGTTGGAGACAGTGACCTTGGCAGAGTTTCAGGCACTCACCCCACACTGTCTTCTTCCCTCTGCCCTGGCCATGGTGCTGATACTGCTGGAAATAACAGCCAATCACGATGCATTATCTCACAATGAAAAAATGTCCTTGGCAACACACCAGAATCAGTAGACATGCATTTGGGGTCTTGCAACATATCATATCCTTGTGGAGACAAACCAAAAGGGATGGTGAGAATTTCCTTTAGTTTCTACCAGGCGTTTCTTATATACAACGCTGCTGAGTTAGTGAAGAAATCATGCAGAAATGTCTGGTCTTTTTCATCTGCCCCCTTCAGACAGCCTGTTTTTGAAGAAGTCCGTCATGTCCTGCCTGGGCTGACATGTTGAAAAGAAACCCTTTTGCTCCAGTCTTTGAGAAGTACCTCAAATTAACAGAGAGCAGTGAGTCACTCCTCATAGGTTGACGTGGGCAGTGAACATTTGGTCCAAGAAGGCCAGTCTCTGGAAGAAAATGATGATGTGGTCCGTAGAGAGAAGCTCATGCAGGAATTCAGAAAAGGGCACCAGGCCACTTCCTTGCTACACAACCGTGCAGTCCCTGTTAGCCACGGGGAACCCCACAGAAACCAGGACTCTGAAGGGGGTGACAACGGCTGTGGCCTTTTCATGCTGCTTCGTAGGCGTATCACATGAGGGTGCCGGAGAGTCACACACTCTGGAATTACCTGTGTCTTCACATTAAATCCCTCAGGGCCATCCTCACAGTTCTCTAGGCAAAGAAGTGTTCTGCATTGTCAAGAGCTTGACCCCACTGACTAAGGGAGCAGGAAGATACTGTTGATGATGGAGGCGGGAGCACGTGTGCTTGATCTTGATAGCTTTCATTATAGCATGTCTCCACATTCTTAGAAATTCTCTCAATGTGCTGCTATTATCTTTTTCTCTCCCCATTTGTAATGTAATCTGGAGAATCAAGCTGTATTCCAGTAGTGTCAAGAATAATGCTAAAAAGAATTCCAGCTGATTAATTTAACCCTCTGTCTTTTCTCTTCTGCTCTTTTTCTTCTGCTTTTCCCAATACTTCTCTGACTACTAGAGATGAGTTGCAAGATAATAGAAACTTAATGAAGCTTCTAATAAGGGTTTGAATCGAAAACTCAAATGTCTAAAGAAATACTGATGGGCTCCTTAATAAAGGAACAATTTCTAATCCATTTGGTTATGAAGTGCTCCTAAGCAAATGCAATCAAAACAGTCGAAGTCCTGGATAAGAACTCTAACAAGGAATTGGTTGCTTTCAGTGTGTCTGAATGCAGCCTTTGCTACGTGTTTGGGCAGGTGTCCAGTCACACGTCGACTTCTCAAATGGGCTCCTTTGCAGCCCACTTAGCAGATGGAGAGGGTTTGAGTCGGTGAAGCTGAAATTCCAAATGTGGTTCTCAAATTTTACTTTGAAATTGTACATCATAAGAATTATTAGTCTTTCTATCACTGAAGGATAAAGGTTACATGTGTTGGGCGGTTGTAGAAGTGTCAACTGTTTTAACAAAAATAGTGGCATGGAATTTCCCATTTTTCTTTTACAACAGATTGCTATGGATTAAGTTTTATTTATTTTTTTAACATTTTTATTTATTATTGAGAGACAGAGAGAGACAGAACATGAGCAGGGGAGGGGCAGAGAGAGGGGGAGACACAGAATCTAAAGGAGGCTCCAAGCTCTGAGCTGTTAGCACAGAGCCTGACGTGGGGCTTGAACTCACAAACTATGAGATTATAATGTGAGCCGAAGTCGAACGCTTAACTGACTGAGCCACCCGGGCGCCCCCAGATTAAGTTTTAAACAGGAGAAATCTTCTGTTGTCTTTTCTCTTTAAGTAAATCTCAAAAGCTGTGTACCATCAAAATTGCTCATAAATTATTTGCACATCTGCCTTAAGCTGATATAATATCTACTTTTTAAATTTACTGTCTCTCTTCCAAAAGTGAATATATGTGTGTTTTATGTATCTATGTGTATTTATGTAAATAAAAATACACTTCCATTTTTGGTAAGTCACACATGCACTCATGTTACATCCCAGCAAAGTCATATCATGTGAAAAGAATAAAACTTTCCTTGCCTTGAAAACTTAAAAATAGTGATTTCCAAGCAATGACACTTTAAAAACAATGAAGAAACAGGCAAACATAAACTCTCAGGACAGCAGAGAGTATTTTCAGATGAATTACCTTTGAGTTATCCCCCATGTGTTTGCTTCCATTTAGAATTTTGATAAAAATTACCTTTTAGGTTTATTTACAGTCCTTTCCATTCTTATTTCCTTTTATGAGGAAAGGAGATATGATCTTATTTTCTAAGAAATTCCAGCAAATAAAAATGGACACATTAGAGTATATATTTTGTTTAGATATTTCTAAATAATGTTTGAAAGTGTCTGCCAGAGATACGGCTTTGTGTTCACTGAACACATACGTGCTACAAGCTGACCTGGGTTGTGTAAGTTAGGACTCTGTTCAGACTACAAATTCTAGGAAACCTCATTGAGAGTGGCTTAAATCTATAGTGGTGATTTTTCTTATGTAACAACTCTGAGGCAGGCAGTCGAGGACGAAAGCAACAGATTGACAGTATCATGAAGCACTCAGACATCTCTGTCTCCTGCCCTACCTGTGTCATGTGATTTTTCCCTAATGGTGACAAAATGGCTGCTGCACATCCAACATCACATCAGTTTTCAGGCAGAAAGAAGGGAGGAGAGAGCGAGAGGCTCAGGAAAGCTTGCCAGCCATCTATTCCTTTAAAAATGTTCCCTGTCTGTCCCGTCTCATTGAACACAGCTGGGTCCCATGACAAGAAAGGAAGCTAGAAAGAGTAGTCGTTTAGCTTTCTTGCCTCCAATGAAGAAGGCAACTACAGTGGCTTTGGAGAGCCATTTGATGTCCGCCATCCCATTCATCACAACTTTTCACAACAGTCTAAAGCGATCTAGCCACGCAGCTCCTCCTCTCCCATCTGGTCATTGAATGATTTGACTTGTAAGCCAGTTGTTACTGTTACTGCCTCCAGAAGCTCTGAAGAAACTAGATACAGAAAGATGCCGTCTTTCTGAAGCATGTCACAGCTGCACTTGTATGAGATTATACTCCACATGTAGTCTTAGAGATTTACACTCTCTGAGGCATTTTTATGGTAGGTAGATATATACCTACATCTGTCAAAGCTAAAACGGCCATTAAGATTTATTTCTATTTTTGATGACATTATGTCTAGAAAATACTTACTTCAATTACAAAACAACCTTTTTATTGATCGTCATTCCTAATTTATGGATAGTGGTTTTCAATTTTGAGAAACCTTGCAGTTAGCAAAAATGCGGTTGTGTCTGTGTGCAAACAGATGGCATACCTCACCAATTCAGTCTGTTCACCTTACAGAAAAGTGTGAATTCCCTCAGCATCCGCATGCCTGGTTCATACCCGTTACGGAGGCAGCAGGATTAAATGTGGGACCGACATGATGTGGACAGAGTCTCTCTCTCTCTCTGTAAAGCCGGAAGAGAGAAATTCAATATTTTGGTGATTTTTATGATTTCATTTTCCTTTGCTTTATATCTTTTCATTAAAAACACCTCCCCTCCCCCCCATTAATGACTATGTGCTCAAGTCTGTTATCATGATATAACTTAAACTTTGGAGTCAGAGAACTCAGATATTTAAGATGTCTGACTTCGGTCGAGCTCCCGAGTGGAGAGTGTGAGCTTCTGCTTTCTTCATAAATAGGGACCGGACCGTACAACCTCTCTCATGAACCACAGTCAGATTTCCATGAGATAAAACAGGGGCTGTGCCTAGCACAGAGCCTGGGCAGAGCAAAGACTCTAGTTTCTTTTCCTTCCTTCCTTTTCATGTGTAGCTTTATACCTTCATACCCAAAAGCACCTACCTCCTGGGCGTGGTGGGGGAGAAGAGAAAGGTACAGTCGTGAACAGAGTTGCAGAGTCATTCTGGAGTGTCACAGGTGGCAGTGGGAGCTTAGAGATTCGAGGGACAGCAATCACTGCCACAGACATCTTTTCCAGAACCTTTACGACTGTGTCCTGTGGGTTTGTACAGAGAGACAACTGGGCATGAAAGCCGTGGACTCATAGCAGCAGCAGATGCTGCTGACTGCCGCCCCCCTGCAGTTCCCTCTTTCTCCCTTCATGTCAGCATCTCACTTGGGTTTGAGGCGCTAATGTGCCCACTACAGAGCTATAATTTTCAGCCTCTTTTACTAAATTGTGATGCAGTCAGGTAGTGACATCTAAATGTAAATCATTGGTAGTGCTTCTGGGAAAACTTTTAAAGGGGGGTAGACAGCCTGCTATTTCTTCTTTTCCTTCCTTTCCTCCCTTCCCACTCCTGGAATAGGGATCTAACACCCTGACACATGGTTGCCCTTCTGAGCCACGAGGATGAAAGCCACACACTGAGATGGGTCACATCTGGAGTATTCTTCCCGGACTTCTTGTGGTTGTGCTGTCTTCCCAGGAGTGCTTAAAATTGGGCTTTCTATTATATAAAACCCTATGTGCTAAAAGCAGTGTTATTCATTTATATTTTTTACGTGCAACTGTGCCCAGGTTTCAGCTGCTGAAATCACTTAAAGGAGAATGTGTGGAGACTAATGACAATTTGCCCTCCTAATGCCACTCTGCCGCTGTATGATAAAATCTGCTTCTTTCCCTTGAGAGTCCAGGAAGCCTCAGCTGCTTTAGAAATTACAGCAGAAAGGAAGGGCTTTAGAACAATGGTATTATCCTTCCCTACATCATTAAATTCCCACACTCGTAGGCTTATGCTTCTCTACTGTATGCAGAATACACCTACGTTATAAAACCTGTTTTTACTTAGCAGTGCCTTAGTGGGTAATATCCCCCTGCAAACATTTTACTTTTGGACTTTGGATTCTTTTCCTGTATACAAGGATCACCTTACATTTTATCTCTCTGTCATCTATCTATCTATCTATCAATCATCTATCCGTCTATCTAGAGAGCTTGAGCGGGGAGAGGGGCAGGAAGAGACTCTCCGCCTGGAGCCTGACGCGGGGCTCGATCCCACGACCTTGGGATCATGACTTGAGCCGAAATCAAAAGTTGGATGCTCAACTGACTGAGCTACTCAGGGCCCCCTCCTCTTAGGTTTTAAAGCATGAATTTGGTGGCAGAGCTACTGTATAATTATGATCTGCTTTATCAAACAGTAAATATGTGAAATATGTAAATACGCATATGAGTATGTTAAACCATAATGTCCTAAGAAGTCCTAGGGTTGTCATTGTCTGAATTTAAATGTTCATTTCTAAATGCTTTTATTCTGTATAACTTGTAAATTCCGTTGGGTGAGGTTGGACGGCGATGATAATTTGCTTAGTCAGATAAAATTTGTCAAACTGGAAACACATAGTGACGGGTCTCGCTTGCTCAAAAATGGGCTGTCGATTATCTAGCCCTGTCTTCTGTTTACAGTATCCACGAATCTAGAGAGTGAATTTCTAATTAGCTAACAAAACGCAGCAGTGTAGTAAATCTTTGCCCTATACATTCACGCGTGTTTTCTGTTTCTTGTATCCGTCTTGTAAATAGTTTAACGCACATGGTTTATGAGCAGCCCAGGCCCACTGTGGTGTAATCCTACATCTGTGGGCCAGATTTTCCCCTTGGCTTCTGTTGGAGTTCTCTGCCTCCATCTGTAGGACTGTTTACAACCATATGCTTTGGGGATCATGTGAGAGGAAAAGGGGGCTGGTGAAGAACACCAGAAGACGGATGGCAGGCCATTCTGGGCTAGTGAAATTTTTCAGTGCAGCCACCTGCGGGGAAAGTATGCTGGTTGCCAAGGCTCTGTTTTCTCAGGGTGGGGGATAGAGGGAATAATGACTGAGAAGCCCTCCCACCCCCGGGCTTCTGTGCCTACCCACAGTTCCCTTTGTCCCTCTTCGTAGTTAAATGTAGTAGCATCTAGACATGACTTGAGGGTGGGGGAAAGGATTGAAATTTGAGAAGAAGAGGCTATCAATTTTATACCACTGATGGCTGTTGAATTTTGTCATATTTCATTATTAATGGAACCAGAGTTTCCCCCTACAGTATTGAGTTTGAGCAGAAGGAAGTTCTGATGAATTTCGGGTGAATGTCAGGTGGATATCAGGACCGTTCACTTTTCATTGTGTCTGTTCAGTCAGAAATGTGCACTAACCAGGGAATGGATAACCTGAATGTGCTGTTGAATTTTGTATCTGCACTGAGTAATATTTACTCCTTAATAGACTGTCAAAACTTCAGGTGCTTTTACCAGGATATTTCTCCACTTGACATGCTGGGGACTTCTGATGTGCCCGGATAACTGACTCCCATGGACTGCCCTCTACAAGGGAATGTTTGCAGTCTTGCATCCGTAAGACTTCTTCTATCCAAAAAGTATTTCCAGAAGAGCCAGCCCATGAAAGGCTAAAAGGTCCTTATGGCCCCAAACTGGATAAATACATTTTATTCTAGCCAGGCTTATTATTTAAAGTGTTTTGTCATTAACTTACTCTGACTTAGTGTTCATTTCTCACCTGTTAAAGTGGGAGAATGATTTATGCCTGCTTCCAAAGTGATGGTGTTGTGAGCAAAGTACTCATGATTGGCACAACACTTAGTGTTTTCAGAAAGCTACTTAAATACTAAATAATAACATTCAGGGTGTTACACAGGAGCTTGTTAATGTATGTTGGAATACACTTCATACTGGAAGTGTGAGAAATGGATAGGTCTTGACAGTCAAAACTGCTCCTTGGTTGAAACCGCGAAGATGAAAAATTACTCTCTGGCCTTGCTTATCATTGGGCAACAGAGCCTGCTATCTTTGAGGGATTATTTTGCACTTGCTATCATTTGTAGAAAAGGAGCATGTCCCGTGAAATGCCATCTGTACCCACATATTGGATGTTAGACATGGGATGATGCCGCTATTTTTTTTAAACTGTCATAAGCAGCTTTATAACATGGCTGATAAAGGAGATAGGATGCATGGGTGATGATGAGGGGGAGTTTGAAAATCACCTAATTAGATAAGTGAATTCTACCTAGCATGGTCCCCAAATTGTAACGCATAGAGGATTCCTATGTATCCTAAACCCGAGAGTTGAGACACATTTCATAGAAAATTAGCATGTCACATACATCTCTGATGCAGTGTGGACGAGGAATCACCAGACCCAAATTCCAGTCCTGACCCTGCCTGGCATCTGTCATGGGCCTTCGGTATTCTCATCAGTGAATACGCAGTTGCCTCCTTCTACTTACATGGAAACACTAACTCACGTTGTGTGGATGAGAGTTTAGTACGGTACTATGAGATGTGGTCTGGTGTTCAGCCTTATGGTTTCAGAAACCTGATTTATTGGCATACTGAATGTGAATCTGTCTCTTAGGACCCCCAAGACAAGCTCCCATAAACTAATGAATAAAAGCAGAATGCCAGTGTATTAATATATAATGAGAAATAACACTGCCAGAGGGGCCATCAGCTTTTGGCTAGCTGATTTTTTTCCTAAGGCAGGCTACTTGGGAAACCAAAATGTAATTAAAAGCCTCTATAGGTTGCATGAAATCAGTTTAGATGGCATCGATGTAACATAACTTAATTCATGCATATAAGGCCTTATTTATCCCTGGGACCAGGGAGAATATATCTTTGGGCCAGAGCATTCCCTCCCTGGGACCAGGCCTCTGAGCGCATTCAGCTACATATTTCTAAACTTCCATTGCTGCTCTGACTGGTTCATTATTAGTGATGCTGGCCAGGTTTCCATGTCTAGGAGCCATTTCTATCTCTTCAAAATGTCTTACCTTAACTCTCTCTAACCCATTATGTGCTAGTTGAATAATTCAATTTTCAGAAGGAAACCTTATCTCTCTTATTTCTAAGTTCTTGGTAGAATTTCGGTCTGTAGTCCTGCCCCCACCCCACCCCCACTGCCTATATTAGGTTAATTCAATATTGAGAGAACTCAGCTCTAGGACAACTTTATGCTCACTTAATGCATTTATTTGAGAAGTTCTTGGTGTTTAAGAGGCAGTTAGACTTTTCAGGTTTACTCTCATCCTATAGAAAATAATCAAAATCCTTCAAATTTGATGACAGCAGACAACAGAGAAGAAATATTACATTTTGGACACAGTTTAGTGTCCAATAAAAAGGCACACACACACACAAAGAAACCTAGAAGAACTCCAGTGGATGTGTCATTTCCATTGACTTATCTTAGGAAAGTAAAGGATAAGAGAGCCTGGATGGCTCAGTCAGTTAAGCATCTGACTTCAGCTCACGTCGTGATCTCACAGTTCATGGGTTTGAGCCCTGCTTCGGGCTCTGTGCTGACAGCTCAGAGCCTGGAGCCTGTTTTGGATTCTGTGTGTGTCTCTCTCTCTGCCCCTCCCCTGCTTGCACTCTGTCTTTCAAAAGAAAAAAAAAAAAGTAAAAAAGTAAAAGAAAAAGAACCTCCTGCCCCTACTGAAGGCCTTTTAGGAAAATGAAGAACTATTGTTTTTGCAAGCGTTGGTGCAGGAGAAATCTGTTTGAAGTCCCTAAGACCCACAGTTAAATTATTCAGTTTTACTCACCGAGCCAATTAGGTCATGCTTTATTAGTGTGATTCAGGAAGCCTGAGAGGAAAGATGCTAATGGAGGTTGAGAAATTTCCCCCGTCACAGCTGTGCTCAATTTCAGCCCTGCCCCAGATTCAGGCCCTACCTGCTTTGCGTGCTGCCAGCACTGCCCACAGCTCCTGCTCTTGCCGGAATCCCGTTCTGTTGACTTGTTGTCCCTGCGCCCCCTACCCCTGCCCCCCACGCAGGGGCTAGTGTTTAGGATACAAGTCTCCTTCCCGCATGCAACTGCTGTCTTTTGCTTTTCTAGGAGGCATAACTTCCCATTTCTGGCAGTTTTCTGAGCAGCGGGTTGGGAGGGCTCCAGGGGATCGAATCCATAAAAGATCACAAAGTTTTGTAACTCCATTAGCATCTCTCCCCTCAAGGTTCCTGGCTGTGGCTTCTATACTTAGTTAACAAAACAAAACGAGCAGTGATGAGGACACGGTGGAGGAGAGCCAGGGAGGCTGGAGCACCTCTGGTGGGACTTGGTGTATGCAAATCTCATGCTTGAGGACTCTTGTTCCTGGCCATTCTTCCCGGACATTTGGAAGGGATGGATGAATATCATTTACAGGAGTCTGGGTTGTGACCGCAGAGAAGAACCTCAGGATGATATTGAGGGGGTATTGCCTGTAAGCAATCTCCAAAGAGCCATCTTTTTAAAAAATATAGTTTATTGTCAAGTTTCCATACAACACACAGTGCTCATCCCAACAAGTGCCCTCCTCCACGCCCATCACCCATTTTCCCCTGTCTCCCTCCCCCATCAACCCTCAGGTTGTTCTCAGTATTTAAGAGTCTCTGTGGTTTGTCTCCCTCTCTCTCCCCAACTATTTTTTCCCCTTCCCCTCCCCTATGGTCCTTTGCTAGGTTTTCTGTTCCACAGATGAGTGAAAACATGTGGCATCTTTCTCTGCCTGACTTATTTCACTGAGCGTCATACTCCTCAAGTTCCATCCACGTTGCTACAAATGGCCAGATTTCATTCTTTCTTGTTGCCATGTAGTACCCCATTGTATATATAAACCACATCTTCTTGATCCATTCCTCAGCTGATGGACATTTAGGCTCTCAAAGCCGGCTTTAACACTTCGGTCAGATCAGGGGTGCCTGGGTGGCTCAGTTGGTTAAACGTCAAACTTTTGATTTCTGCTCAGGTCATGAGTTCAAGTCCCCAGTCTGGTTCTGCACTGACCCGTAGAGTCTGTGTGGGATTCTCTCTCTTCCCCTCCCCTGCTCTCTCTCCTTCTCCCCCTCACCTCAAAATAAATAAGTAAATCTTTTTTTTTTTTTTTAAGACTTAGATCAGGTCATTCCGCTTATATATTTTCCGTGACTTCCTGGTAAATCTAAATTTAGACGTCTCATTGTGGCTATCTCTTGTGGCCTACCTTTCCAGGCTCACCTCAGACCTCAGTCTTCTTTGCTCATTATGCCGTAGCCATGCTGCTCTTCTCCCAGTGCTCAAAACCTCACACTCTGTGGGCTCAAAGCCTACATGTCTGCTGCCTGAGTCCTGACCCTCCTCTTCTTCACTTGTTTCCTTCTCATTCATCATCAGATCCTGACTGCGGGCCCTGTCTTGTGTTCTCCTTATTCACACAACTTCTCGTAGGACTTGTCACAGTTTGGACTTTTATATTTACCCGTGTGTGCGTGTGTGTGTGTGTGTGTGTGTGTGTGTGTGTTTAATGGACAGCCTTACAAGGCTAGCAAGAACATATGTCTCATTTGTTATATGCTTAGTATTTAAGACCATCTCTAGTGTATAAGTGCTCAATAAGTATTTTATAATGAATGGTGAATGGACACATCTTAAGGCTCCAGTCTAAAGAGGTGCAAGTGACATCCACAATGCTGGAACAGTCGCTAACTCCAAGGATTCAAAATTAGTTCTGTATGGAACGAATTTTAAAATTTGTGATGAAGGAATATTGCTACATTTTCTTTAACTGCCAAAGATGTGTATATGGAGTGTATTGCTGTCCCCTAATATCTTCCTAGGACTCCTTATTATTCATGTTAACCTTCATTTAAAAAATTTTTTTAATGTTTGTTTATTTTTTAGAGACAGAGAGAGAGACAGAATGGGAGCTGAGGAGGGAGGGAGAGAAAGAGACACAGAATCCGAACCAGGCTCCAGGCTCTGAGCTGTTACCACAGATCCCAACATGGGGCTCGAACCTACAGGTTGTGAAATCATGACCTGAGCTGAAGTCAGATGCTTAACTGACCGAGCCACCCAAGTGCCCCCCCCCCCGGTTTTTTAGTAGAGCGGTAAATGTTAAATGTCCTGTTTAGATGAAGTTAGATGAAGTGCTATCCTAACATCATCTCTTTGGTAAATTAATGAGAGAGTGCTACGTGATTGACAGTACCGGCCACGTAATACTGATGACGATCGGGATGGCAGGAACTTTGTATAACGTCGCTGAGCGTTGGCGCCTGTCTTCGGAAATTGCTTGGCTTAATCAGCACCAGGGATGCCCTCCCTCTGGCTCACTGTTCTCTTAAAAATCTTTGTCCACCCAGTCACTCTAAAACAAACCAGGTTAATAGTATATTGTCCCCACACATGTATGTGTATATTCATTTCCACGGAAACACATGTTTCTCACAAAAAGCAACATGGTAAAGATGGTTCACCCCTGGAAAGAGAAATACCACGTACCTCGTGTGGACTGGGATGATGCAGAGATGCTACACTCATTCCATATGTAGCATCTGTATATTCTGATATTATTTCAATTTGATTCGGTTGGAAGTGCAGTAGTTTACCCTTACCTGTGGGGAGTGCGTTCCAGGACCTGCAGTGGATGCTTGAAACCATGCATAGTCTGGGGCCCTATGTATCTATGCGTTTTTCTACACTTCGATACACAATACATACACTACAATAAAGTTTGACTTATTAATTAGGCACAGTAAGAGATTAACAATAATAAAAAATAATAGAACAATTATAGCAATATAAGTTATATGAATGTGGTATTTCTCAGAATACCTTACTATACTGTACTCACCCGTCCACTGGTGAGGGTGTGAGAGGATAAAATGCCTGTGCAATGGGATGCAGCGAGATGAATGTCGCAGGCATTGTGACATGGTCTTAGGCTGCTGTTGACCTTCAGATCATACATCAGAAGGAGGCTCGTCTGTGTCAGACCACAGCTCACACGAAGGATCCTGGGGAACTTCAGTTTTCCACATATTATATCGATATAATTTCTTTCTTCAGGGCTCTCTTGAGACACCCTGACCTAAAACACCTGTCAAATTTAAATGGATGCTGTTTTGTCCTTACTGAGGATATTCTGGTAGGTGATTTTTTACTTTTCTGATAGGCCTCTCTTATTAACACAGGTGTTTCCCTACACTGTCTTCACATTACAGTTTGAATTTGAAAATTTTCATGTTAGAAAGTAAAAAAAAAAAGTCTCTTGATGTTCTCTCTCAGAAGGGAAGTAGCACACATACACTGGCAATGAGAAGGCATTTACCTCGCACTTCAAGATCATCCTATCCCGGTGTCTGTGGAAGGTCACTTGTGCCGAGCCAAGTATGGCCACATACATTCTTGTCTTCTTAGACTTTCTTCTTTCAGGCACCAATCAAAGGAACAAACAGGAAACGGGCAGAATATACTGAAATGCCATTTGGTACATCGCCGTGGATCGGTGCTACCCCATGGAGAGTGGGCATTTCGGAGGCCGGAATGCTTGGCCTCATAGACTGATGCTAATTCTGCCATGGCAAGGGACGCTGGTGACTTCAGAGCCTGCTGCTTCATTTCCCATTTTAGCAGTTACCATATGGCTCATATGGAATCTACCAGCAGGCTTTGCCAAGCAGGGCCACTGAGTAGCCTGTGGCATTTTGAACACCCCACTGGGTCTGTATCGTAACCAAGAATGATTTCTATTCTTAGCAAAATCTGTGAGAAATCCCCCTGAGGTAAACACAACCCAAAGAGATGGCCTTTTTGGGGTTTCCCTGAGTCACAGTAAAAAATCGGTGGAAGGAAATCTTTGGCAGCAAATACTTTTTACATCACCCTACTGGAAAAGTCTGGGAGGAGACGATTATGATAGAGAACATAGGCTGATGTGCCTGACCTAAATCCTTTTAGAAAGTCTACTTTGTTTCAAAACATTAATTTTGGTATTTTATTTTCCTTATTATAGTTATACAAACAATGGATGAATTCAATTAATTCCCCTTTAAGAGAAATTGGACCATTATGGTTGGAGCAGAACTCTGTCCCACCATCCACCAGTGAGGTGCCCCTCCTTCTCTTCCCCCCCCCCAACTCCCACAGACTTTTCTCCATAACTCTTATGAATCTTAAGGGGCACCTGGGTGGCTCACTTGGTTAAGCATCCGACTTTGGCTCAGGTCACAATCTCGCGTTTGTGAGTTTGAGCCCCACATTGGGCCCTGTGCTGACAGCTCGGAGCTCGGAGCCTGGAGCCTGCTTCGGATTCTGTCTCCCCTTCTCTCTCTGTCCCTCCCATGTTCACGCTCTGTCTCTGTCTCTCAGTAATAAATGTTAAAAAAAATAATTTAAAAAAAAGACTTAAGAATCCTAAGACTTTTGCAGGCACCTGGGTGGCTTAGTTGGTTAAGTGTCTGACTCCTGGTTTTGGCCCACATCATGATCTCATGGTTCATGGTTCAGAGCCCGCATCGGGTTCTGTGCTGATAGCATGGAGCCTGCTTAGGATTCTCTTTCTCCCCTTTTTGCTTCCCCTCCCTCCCTCACACTGTCTCATTCTCGCTCACTCTCCCTCAAAATAAATAAATAAATTAAAAAAAAAAAGATTTACAACTTTTGTTTGTACTTTCATGCACTTTAAAAATCTTTCACATATAGATATATAAGTGGGCTTCCATAGAAAAATACAGTTTTCTTTCTTTATAAAACATAAATGGAGGGGGAAAAGCTTTCTGTGTTGAAAATATATCCTAAGAAATCTCCAGGATCTTTAAAAAGATTGCAGATGGGGCGCCTGGGTGGCTCAGTCAGTTAAGCGTCCAACTTCGGCTCAGTTCATGATCACACAGTTCATGGGTTCAAGTCCTGCGTCGGGCTCTGTGCTGACAGCTACGTAGGAGCCTGGAGCCTGTCTTCAGATTCTGTGTTTCCCTCTCTCTCTGACACTCCCCTGCTCATGCTGTCTCTCTCTCTCTCTCAAAAATAAATAAAACATTAAAAAAATTAATAAAAATAAAAATTAAAAGATCGCTGTTTCCCAGATTGCCTTTCTTTTAAAAAGTAGATAAATTTTTTTATAAGATTCCTCCTTTTTTTAAGAGAAGAAGTACTGTAGAGTATTCATGGTTAATATTATGTAGATAATGAGTGTTTGTAGTCTTAGCTTGGTTTTCTGTCTCTCTCCTTTATTTCCAAAGAGAAGGGCCGTGTGTAGTGTTTGCGTTCTGTGTTGAGAAGCAGGAGAACTGAGTTCTGGTGTCTTATCCGCCGCTGTCCGCTCTGCCTCCTTCTTGGGTGTGGTCTCTCTGAGATCACAAGGGCTTAGCTCTGAAGTTCTAAGATTCTCTATAATGGATCCGTGTGCTTGCAAATGGATCCGTATGCGTGAATTGAGTATCTTGGCTGGGGAAAATGTTGTGTGTCCGTACAGTGAAAGATGGGCAGCTCTGTTGAGTTATTGGATCTTGAGTCAAAGAGCCTGGGTTTGAGTTTTTCTTGTCTGTTAGTGGGTATATGATCCAGGAATGTGATATTAAAAAGCCTAGTTATCTTTTCTGATACAACTTTAGCAAAAGATAATGATGATGCTTTCGTTTATACACTTACATCTCTAGGTACTTGTGTGCATTTCTTACCTAAACCATCTCTTGTACCGACAGTGAAATGGCAGCTGTTTGCTTACTTGTTCTAGGTCCTGTTTATTTTATTCTTAAACAATCTTTAATGTTTATTTATTTTTGAGAAATAAATAACCAGAGCGTGAACAGAGGAGGGACAGAGAGAGAGGGAGACACAGAATCTGAAGCGGGCTCCAGACTCTGAGCAGTCAGCACAGAGCCTGACGTGGGGCTCGAACTCACCAACCACGAGACCAGGACTTGAGCTGAAGTCAGATGCTCAACCAACTGAGCCAGCCAGGTGCCCTGGTCCTGTTTATTTTAAAGAGAAAAATGTGCCAGCATTTTATTGGGCCTTTAAGATCTGGGCAGCTGATATAATAAACAGGATTTTTAACTTCCCAGAGCCCTCAATGGACACACAAGCAAGCACAGCAGCTTCGTAGTTACAGGTTACAATTATTGTGGAAGGGAAGAGGTGGATGCAGGGGAGGAAGAGGACACACCCATGGAGACAGGAACGTCAGGGCCGGTTTCTGAGGAACTGACGTGGCAGCTGTTTTAGGGGCGGACTAGCTGTGGCAAACCTTTCGAAGAAGAGCACAGAAGGCAGGTGAATGCACTGAAATAGGAAGACCTCCTCATAGATTAAAAAGTGGAGAAGAGGTACCTGCAGCAGCATCGTGATACCGAGAAGGAATTGTGCGAGGTAACCTAGAGAGCGTGCCCCAGCCCTGTGAGGGCAGGGGCCAGGTCCGGGTCCCGCACTGTGGTATCTCCAGACTCGGTTCTGCTGAACCAGCGAATGAACCAGTGAATGGAGAAAAGTGTGCCTGAGACTAGAAGGAGCTGCCAGCAGGCTAGGGAGAAAGCCATTTGGTGGGACAGAAGCAGACATTTTTCAGGAAGAAAGGGCTGTGAGAAGGAAGTAAGGCAGCATGAGGTGCGAGTGGCCCCGTGCTCCTGGCCCTGAGGGCACCGGTGCCTGCAGTGGGGGGGTTCACTGGGCCTCGGACTCAGCGGTTAGTTTGATCGGGTTGTTCGGGATGGCAGTGGAGAACATGGCGACAGGATGCATGATAACTCTTTTTCAGGAGCTGAAGGGAATCTTTTCAGATGGAAGAAAAGAGATCAGAGCCTCTCACTGCTGTAGGACAGGATCCAAGTAAAAACGAATGCAGATGTAAGAGGGCGTGGCATGCTAGGGGAATCAGTAAGCTGAGGAGCTGCTGAAAAGTAACACGTCTGAGATTGTTTTTGGTTTTTATTTTTTGATACCTGGTTACTTCATTCCAGCTTCCCCTTTTTATAGGAAGATACCTAATCTTTCTTGTTTTCCTTAGAGAGAGAGAACATGAGTGGGAGGGGGCAGAGGGAGAGAGAGAGAAACTCAAGCTGGCTCCACACTCAGTAAAGAGCCCACCGTGGGGCTCAATTGCGTGGCCCTGGGATAGTGACCTGAGCCCCGATCATGAATCGGGCACTCAACTGACTGAGCCACCCAGGCACCCCAATACTGAATCTTTTCGATTCATTCTTCTAGATCTATCTCCCTAAACTAATCTTTTGTATTATTCTTTTATTATGAAAGGGTAGAATCAAATTTTTTACTTTTATGTATAATATATTCCATATATTATATATTATATTTTTATATGCTGACGACCAATATGTTATTTTTAATCACAGAATTTGATCCTGTTCCTGAACTTACAGTAAACTCAGAATAAAAAGGAAGCAAGGCAGAGGGCCCCTACAGACTAATGACCTCTTCCCTTGGAAAGAACTTGGGTTGAACCTGAACTCAGTTCATGTTGGTCCCCTACTCCAACAGTAACTGAAACATTCAGTATTTACTGCCTCTGGGGCATTAACACTGGGTTTCTTTTGATTTGGGTAACTATTTCATCATTTCAGTTTATTTTCAACTGAACATCTTCTGTAAGTTGTCATGTGTATATTACATTTGAAAAGTAGGTATATACTAAAAAAAAGTCTAAGTGAAACTGGTAATCCTTTGTTTACAACCTTGAAGGTCTTGGGGCACCTAGGTGGCTCAGTTGGTTAGCCGTCGGACTCTTGATTTCAGCTCAGGTCTTGATCTTACGGTTTGTGAGATAGAGCCCCAACTCAGGCTCTGTGCTGACAGCATGGAGCCTGCTTGGATTCTCTCTCTCCCTCTCTCTCTCTCTCTGCCCCTTCCCCACTTGCGCAGATACACGCATATTCTCTCTCTCAAAATAAATAAATAATTTAAAAAATATAAAACTTTGAGGGTCTTATTTCTCCACTCAAAATTTTGTGTTTTCCTATCCTTCCTCCATCTCACATTCTTAAAGATTTTATTATTCTTTTGTTAATTGCTTTTTTTTCTTTTTTCTGTTCTCTTTTTTCAGTTAATGTTTTTTTTATTTTTGAAAGAGAGAGAGCACAAATTACGGAGACAGAGCCAGAATCTGAAGCAGGCTCAAGTCTCTGAGCTATGAACACAGAGCCTGACATGGGACTCGAACTTCAGAACCATGAGATCATGATCTGAGCTGAAGTCAGATGCTTAACTAACTGAGCCACCTAAGTGCCCCCTTTTTTTTTGTCTCTGTTTTTATTTTAGAGACAGAGGGGCAGAGGGAGAGAGAATCTCTAGCATGCTCCATGCTCAGTAAGAACCCAATGTGGGGCTTGATCCCTTGACCCTGGGATCATGACCTGAGCGAAAATCAAGAGTCAGACATTCAACTGACTGAGCCATCCAGGCGCCCCTTATTTTACTTCTCTTAAATTGAAAAATGGCAAACATTTTTTTTTCCTGCACAGTATCATAGATCATGTTCCTCAGGAGGTGGAGATTTATCTACACGGGGCTGATTTGGAAGTGCGTCTGGAAACACCTGTAAGGGAAGAGCAGAAGCAGGGTTAGGCCAAGGGAGAAGTTAAAATGCGCTGTCTTTGCAGTAGTGGGTTCATCTACTTCTCAAGGAAGCGCTGAACTCACTGTGACCCTTCAGAGGGTCCGAGGTGAGGGCAGGGCCTTGTTACCACCCCGTCCACCAGACCTGAGTAGGTAGTGCTTCCAGAACGGAATGTCGCTTGGGCTGGGGCAGGTCCCTTGGTTCAGGCCGGTGCCTGGAGAGGACTCAGGATGTCAGCAGGCATCTGGTGGTACTGTTCTTCTGTTCTGAATGGAGCCAGTAGGCAGCATCCAGAAATGAATTTACAGCAGTTGTCGTGAGGCGGAGAAGAAAACACCTGCAATAAAGCAGAAGTGAGTTTAAGGACCGAGGAACCAAATAATAGGTTTTCTAAGAGAGTCTTTATTTTCTGTCTTCAGAGTATGTTAAGGTCTTATATAAAACGTGTGTGCACTGGGATCATTCACTTTTCTTAGGATAATCAGAGAGAACATAGGTTTTATTATCCCATAGATTTCTGAATTTGTTGTTATCGTTACAGCTGTAATGGGACGTGCAGTCTGTGTTTCTACATGTCACACATACACTTATACACCCTAGATCACAATTGCAAATTACAGTCTGCCTATATCTCCGAGACTCATTTTTCTGGTGAAACATTGAGCCTGTTATCTGCCTTTTGACTTAATTTAGAATCAGAGTGCATGAATCCCAACCTCTCTTCTTCTAAATTGACTTCAAAAGAGTGACTTGAATGATTTGCTTGTTCAGTCTTTCATTTGTTTGTTTCTGTTTTATAGAGGTAGACTTCATAACTTGTGCATTTCTAGAAAATAATGAATCTTATCATTTCATTTATTTATGGTTCTGCTCTAATTAAACATTAGCTCTGTGTTGGGGTGATAAAAACGTATGGAACTTTTTTAGGTGTGTTTGTATCTTTGATAGGTAAATTTCAATGGAATAACTCAGTTACAGCCTGGAGTACTGAATGTGTTAGTTAATAGCCAACATTATTATTAATGTTTATTTACTAATGGGGCAAATGCTGCTTTTGCATATATGAACTTTGCCATAGCATAGACCCATATAATAAATTAATTTGTATTTGGGAATATTATAGTTAACCACTGTTTAGTATTGACATCAGTGAATATGGTTTGTTCACTTCATACTGTTTACTTTCTTTTAATTTGTAGTAGCATTTATTACACACAATCATTAATATTTTATGATTAATATTTATTTTCAATTGAATTTTTTCTTCAAGCTTGATAATTTCCTGCAGTCATTATCCTATACTGTGAGTGCTTTAGCCTGCTTGAATTTATATGCATTTTAAATTAGCGATCATATGCTTCCTGACGGAAATCACCTTCCGTCAACATTCTCTGAGTGAGAGTGTTCTCTTCCTGTGACTCATTTATTCATTTTTGGTAACCCAACTTGTACCACAAAGACTTGAGGTCCTATTTAAAATGTTTTCTCCTAAAAGTGGAATAAAGAAGAAATAGATGATTAAAACCAAGTAATAAGTGCAAACTGGAGAAGAGAATATTCATATGTGGACCACAGGGATCACCATGGTTCCTGAACTTAAGCTTCCAACTTGTGTCTGAGTTTTTCAGAGGTCAAAAAAGAAGGATACAGTTCGCCCGTTCTGTAGATTCACCACTAGAGAAAGTGATGGCATTACTTTCAACTTGTAGGGAAGGAAACTGAGACACAGACATTTATGTAACCTGCCAAATATAGGCTGTCCGGTGTGAATCAGGATTCCAGGAGTTAAGCCGACTTCTGTGCCACATTTTTTCTTTACTGTTCTCTGTGGAATATGTTGGGAGCCATTTCTGAGCTCACTAAGACGAGAAAACTCCTTGTGAGGTTAAGGCGGGTTTGCAAGGCCTCCTGCCGTCAGATGGCGACCAATGTCTACCCCCCCCAACTATTTTTGCTTGAGCACCGACCCCCAAGGCACCTTGCTGATGGATATCAGCAGGGACTTGTCCCCTTATTCTAAAATATGCAGATTGCACCTTGTGAAGGAACTTATTATAGGAATTTCTTCCTTTGTGATTATGGGAGCAAATATTAACATTTCCTGCGAAACCTGTTTTACTTCCCCTCAAGAAAACAGGCTATTGACCCCTGCTCACAAAGACCTAACTTTTGCTTTTGCTATGCTAAAAACATTGCCTTGTATTTGAATGCTGAAGATACCTTCCTTCCCTATATGATAAGCATCTAAATCACCTATACCAATCACTATTGATAAAGGTTATGCATGAGTCTTCTACCAATCTGTGTTCTCAGAAATTTTTACATACCAAAGAAATTGTCATCAGAAATCATTGTCAAGACAAATGCCACTTCTGTGCTGGCCCCATACATTTTTTTCCATAAATAAAGCTGGAGCTCTCAGGTCAGTGCAGAGACACCTGCCCTGTGATCAGAAAGAAACTCGTGGCTCTCTCACTCCGTTTCTCTGACACCGTCCATCCTTCAAAGAGGCCTGGACCTGCTGGAGTTGGACTCTGGCAGGAATAGTTTTCAACAGCTACCCCTAAAAAAAAATCTCTACAGAACACACTACCAGAATCTAGAGTTTGGTGTTGCTGAATTACTGTTCTGAAAAAGATCTTATAAGGGTAATTAGTATGTCTTCATTTACATGTCTTCCTTAGTCAAGGTGTGACATGTCTCATGTGCAAGCTACCAAATTAGGTGAGAGTGAATAAATTTGGATACTTCAGAAGATATCACACTGAATTTTCATTGATATCCAAACTATGAGGTTGAACATCTGAAACGGCTGGTGTTTAACTATTTTTACCCTACAAAAATGGCGATTCCATATGGTTTGACTTAATATTAAAAGTACTATGTTAAATATATGATAATATAGAAATGTGCTATTTGTCAGTAGGGTACCATGGAGACTTCCCCTAAAAGATTCTCTCATTCTGCTTTACCAGTCTGTAAGTCTCCTTGAAAAAATTCCTTATTATCGTCTGTAGTAGGCAACTTATCATGGCAAAGCACTCTTTCTTACGAGACTTAATTTCCTCATTTCTAATGTGGACTTACAGAGATAAGGAAACAAATGTGGTGAATGCTCTTTGTTCAACAACGTGATGGGTAAATGTGAGAGGGCTCCCATATATATTTAAATACACTAAATCAGGGTGTTCTCAAGTTCACACACTATCCTCTCTTCGCAAGCTTAATAACTGAAGCGATACTATGTGGCTCCTTATTCCTGCCACTTCTTGAGCTGTATCTAGACTTAACCTTAATAAATTAAATACAAATTACAACTCAACCATTGGTTTTCTTCCCCCCCCCCCCCCCCCCGGTTAATGTATGTTGTCTTGCTGTTCTTTAAGAATCTTTCTTTTTTTTATTTTTTAATAAACTTTTTGAACATCTCTTAATTTTTGTGAGACAGAGAGACAGAGCAGGAGTGTGGGAGGGGGAGAGAGAGAGGGAGACACAGAATCCAAAGCAGACTCCGGGCTCTGAGCTGTCAGCAGGGAGCTCAATGTGGGGCTCAAACTCATGAGCCATGAGGTCATGGCTCAACCTGAAGTTGGACACTTAACCAACTGAGCCACCCGGGTGCCCCTTCAAGAATCTTTCTAAGCCATCTCAGTTTCTTTCTGGAACATGACTGATTATAAATAAATACATTTATTAAGTAGATGTGCCACTTCAAATTATTCATTTGGATGGGCCACTCTGAATATGCAGTAGTGACCTCCTTTAAGAGCATATGATTTTCCTTAGTGGCAACAGCAGTACTGCATTATTTTATTTTATTATTTTTAAAAATCTTTAAGGATTTATTTATTTATTTTGAGAGGGGGGAGAGAGAGCGAGAGTGAGTGAGAGATAGAGAGAGAGAGAGAGAGAGAGAGAGAGAGAATCCCAGGCAGGCTTTGCGCTGTCAGTGAACGCATGAACCATGAGATCATGACCTGAGCTGAAATCAAAAGTGAGACACGTAACTGACTGATCCGCCCAGGTGCCCCAATACTGCATTATTTGAGTAACTGTCAGATAGGAAATTCTGCTAGGTCTTGTGAGGCCCGTTGTCTTGCTAAATCTGCACCCATGAGTAAGTAATATAGAGAAAATGGATGCACACAGAGCAGTTACCGGTCAGTGCTTATAAATTGTTAGTGCACTTTGAGAAATAAGCCTTGATGGAGACTCAGTGTGCGGTTCAAAGGGTCAAGTTGGTGCTCTACATGTTACTTTCTTTGTTATTGTTTTAATGAAGCAATGGATGAATTATTAGGTAATGGTAAGTTTGCTCCATTTTGATGACTTTCAAACGTTTAAGAAGAAGAAGCAACCGTTTTGGAAAAGTGTTTCTCCATGCACTAAAAAGATAGACCTTCTGAGAAGTCTGATTTAATTCATTTTTCTGATGGATGTGGCCGGACGACAGTCAGGCCTACATTTCTAGACCTAGTCTTTCTGTTCAGAGGGGCAAGTCCTCCAGGGAATAAACTGTGAACAAAGTGTTAAATACTTCCCAGAACCTTTGTGGGCCTGGGTAGTAAAGGTTCCTCCTGTGGCCACCTTCTCATCCTGACTGTGTGCCTGGAAGACTTTCCTTCCTTCACCAGGCCCTGTGCTGACCTACTGTTCGCCAGGAGAACACAGATAAGGCGCCCGGTCCCTTGTTACTCCTCAGTCCATTTTTACAGCTGTCTTCAGATGTGCATGTCCTCCAAAAGCATGCTATTTAAATACAATTACATACCTTTCGTTCCCTTTTTGACTTTTGGAATACATTTCTGTGCCTTATGTATTTTCTCCAAAGGCAACAAATTCCAGAAATAACATGAATTATTGTAGCTGTCCTTCATTTATTCATCTCATAGTCCACACACTGAGTTCCATTGTGTGTTAAGCCCTGGGTTGGGCACATCTTTGGAAATATGGCCGCTGCTGTCTACTATCAGATCAGCTCTCTACCGGAGGTTAGTAGTCAGAAAATAATATTGCCTGTACGTGCAATAATTGGTTAAATCACATCCTTAGAAACTTAGAACCATCTGATCTCAGCAAAATCACAGCAAAGTAGCAGATGAAAGAATGTGTAGTAATTATTTTCCAAGAATCTACAGGCATTTCCCGACTGTAGGTTTTCAGTGAACTCGTTGGAGCACAACTGCCCCAACTATTCCAGATGAGACTTTTAAGAAAATCATTAATGTGTGATCAGATCACCTAGCATCAGAATCATTTGATCATACTGGGCCGCCATTCAGACAGCATTCTTCTCTAGATTGTGTCACTGTATAGATGTATTTTAGAACTTTAAAATCATGGAAACATAGAGTTGGAAGAAACTTGAGTCATCTTCAGAGTAAAATTTGTCACCAAATCATAAACTCCTGGTTATGTGAAATGAAGCCATGTCACTCAGTGAGTTAATGATTGAAGTAGGTTGATAATCCTCGTTCCCCTGCTGCCAACACATTGCCTTTCCTCATCAGTTAACTTGTACTTCCTGGAACTCCGTAGAGGTCTTCACTTTGACAGGAAGTGGCTTGCAGTGTTAAGGCCTAGTTAGGTTAGTCCCCAAGCGGAAGACATAGTAAATCAGCTTCCGCAGCTCCCTTGATCAGAGCTCCTCCCCTCCGGAGGGCAAGTGAAGCCCGTTGACCCTGGCAGCACCGGCTCTTGTGCATGGTTCTCACTTGGATGTTTGCCTTTGTCCAGAGCTCTGTGCTGGACTTTGTGATGTGAAGAAGGTCAAGATTGCAGAAGTCCAAATTAGCATTGGGACATAGCTATTGCTGCACTTTGAAGTCTCCCCGCCCGTGTGAGCGCACCTGAGGGGGGGGCTGGATGGTGGAGGTTGAACAGCATTGACGCGTTACCTGTAGCTCAGGTGGAACCTGGAGATAGCTAAAGGAGATGCCCCAAAGGAGAGGGTAAGCAGCAGCAGAAAGACCCTGTGACTGAGACTGGGGGTCAGGGTCAAAGTCAGCTGTGTCTCATACTAGTGCTGTGACTTATGTAAGCCTGTTAGCCTTTCAGGACCTCCATTTCATCGTCTTTAAACATGAGTAATGCCTACTTCATGTGGTTTGGTCTTCAGGTCTAATAATTAGTAAATATTCAGTCAGTTCCAGTAATGAGTACTGATTTGAAAATAGTAATACAATCTTTGTTTTAGCAAGAAAGTGAGGCTAGAGTTACCACTTAGAATATTTAGTTAATATGCATTGCAACAGGCAGAAAAACAAATACATACATATATAGATCGTATATAACTATCTACATACATATCTATTTATATATGTGTGTGTATATATATATATATATAAACTTGTTCTATGAGTGTTCCGCAAGGTGAGCAAACTTTTCTAATCAATTCTAACTTGATAAACGAGTGATGTCTTGCAATATGAGCACTACATGATGCCTAATGTCCCATGATCAAAACTGAGTCAGTGGTTCTGGAAATTCGCTTTGATATACAAGTGCTTTGGATTTCAAGCATGTTCCTGAAATGAATTGTGCTTACAAAACAAGGTTTAATTGTAGAGTGAAACTTCCAGAGTTCTTGCATGAATTAACTGCTGTGGAGGTTTTCCTTTGCATTCCATGGAGCAGCTCCAGCTGTGTTCCCTTAAAGCGGGGATCAGCAAACCTTTTCTGTAAAGGGCCAGATAGCAACTATTTTAGGCTCTGTGGGCTCAGAGTCCAAATCAAGAACATAATGTAGATGCTTATATAACAAACACATTTCTACAGATTTTATTGATGAAATTCAAAATAGAATCATAATTGAGTACAAGTTTTTACAACAAATCTACAGATAGAAAGTTGAATTGTTTTTTGCGGGAACAACATTTTCCTTAATCACAGTTCAAAGTTACGACTCCTGATCATCAAAGCGATTGCTAACATTCATCGGTAAAAACCATTCTTAGCTAACGGTCTGTACGAAACAGGCAGGATTGAACTCACGGTTGCAATTTGCTGACCCCCCGTCCTAAAGGATTAGGGAAACAGAGGAGCCGTGAGAGATTCTGATCATATTAACGTGTTAGCAAGTAACCGTTTGGGTCGCCTCTGGCCAATTTTGGGTCTGGAAGTGAAAAGTAGTGCTAGCATAGTGTCTGAACATATTTAGATGTAGAGTGCATTCGGAAATAAATTTTGGGACTATGTCGTGGGTTCTCCGGTTTCTGGAAGAAAGCTCTAGAATCTACAACTGAGCATTCTTTCTTTCTTTTTTTTTTTTTTTTCCTTTTGCCTGAAGTTTCTGCTGGAAGGGTAGGAGAGGGTTGACATATACCTCCTCTTATGCATGTTCTCAGAGGTTGGGGCCATTTTAGCAGAAGGGAGAAAAAAGACATCAAAGGCAGCACTGAGGGATGTTTGTTTTATTTTCTCTATTAGAGCAAAACAGTAGCCTGGAACTGAAAACCGACAAGAATAAAAATTACCTTTCTCCTTTATGCCTAATGTGGAAACCGTAAGAAGAAACTAAGAGAAATCCACAGCTATTTCATAGAACCCTTTGGTAAATGATTTTTACAAAAGCCAAATTAAGCTAATGAATATTATTTTAGATAAAAATCAGATAGGAAAGGCATGCAGAAGCCTTACTAGTGAGCACCTGGACAGGTATAGTATCTCTTACCTGCTCTTGCTGCTGCTGCTGCTGTAGAAAATTCTAGAATTTAGGTATAATGGAGACATGATATCAGAAGAAAGGATCCAGATGTGACGCCAGTAGGGACAAAAATACCCAAAGCTTTTTGCACTAAGTCAGCACTGTGGCGAGCCAAAAGGGTGATTTCAGAGCACAGTGGTTGAGGAGAGCCAGGTGGAGTACAGCAGCGCTGATGGGGCTCTGCACTGGCCTTTGTCTGAGTGCAGCTGAGTGGTGATTGCTCGCCACACGGTTTTATAGGAATCAGGACATCAGGCAACTGTGGCAAGTTTGCCGTATTCTGGGGATGGAGTGGAGAAAAGAGCCTAGAGTGCCAGGGAGCCCCTGGAAAAGCAGACAGTGGGGAAACTGGTACCTGAGAGGAAGCACAAAGAGTCCCTCAGTCAGTTAGGAATCTGGGCTCAGGGGAGGCATCTGGGGTCACAGCTCAGCCTTAGGAGACCTAATGCAGAATGGGATCCCCTCTGATGCAGAGATGGATGCAGCCTGGGACGGAAGGAGGCACAACGAGGATGGGGTAGACATGCCGGGTCCAGAGGTGACTTACAAAGAATTCACTGGAGCTGGGTAGGGCACCCAGTTGTCTGCTCGGAAGTTTGAGAGTGGCAGGAAGATAATGCAGGCGTGTGGAGAGAGTTGGCAGGTCTCCCCCTGACCGCCCGCATGCTGGATGACCATAGGAATGCCCGTAACGAATCCAGGAAAGTCGACGGTAGTGGTATGGATTTCCCAGAATTCCTCAATAGCTGTGATGTCCTTCAAAGGCTGGCAGACACCTTGAAGTCTTGTGGAAAAAGAGGGAGGCTTGACTCTGTGACTCATTTACCTGGATCATGATATTGCTTGAATAGAAAAATCATATTTTTATGATTTTGCTAATATTTTTTATTATTTGAATGTTCTCTCCTCCCTGAAATGTCATGTAATCCCATACCAGCGGATATTAGTTCTTAATGTGCATTAAGCCAATACACTTGATTTATGGGAAAAAAAGGAGTTGGTGTTTACTCTAATAACTCTCTTCATATCAGCACTTATTGACAGCCTCCTAAGTGTCTGGTACTGTGCTAGAAATATAAAGATGAATTTGATACGCTTTCTGGAGAGGATAGTGTTAACAATTATTTATAACACTACAGTCACTATTAATGAAGAGATCTATAAGACGGCTGCAGAAATATGGAGGGGGTGGTAACTTTGTAAATTGCTCACAGTGTTTACTTTTAACAGTGGCTTACTGACAATCCAAATCATCTCTAAGGTTATATGTGCGCTGGAATAATGTGTAGTGAGGCTCTAGCAGATGCTGCCTTGTATTTTAAAATTGTCTGTCTCTAAATTTTTCTGAGAATGGCGAGCACACTAAATAACCTTTTGGGCTATGTAACAAAGTCTTGGTGATATTTATCCAATTGAATTAAGTACAGAAATTCCTGCTGGGAGTTTACTATCACCAAGTGCCTCAGCTTTTGTGGTTGGAGAACTACTGTTCAAATCAGTCTCATGTGAGGGGAAATAGAATGGAGAAAAATTCTTAAACATTCTCTTGAAAATGATAAGGGAGGAAACGATAAACTTTAAGAGCGAATGCAAATCTCAGGATTCAAGACCGGGGTATTTTTAACCCTTTTGTATTGGTTTGTACTAAAATAGGATAATTGTCAAAGGATCTAGTTACCATGGTGACACGTCTTTTAAGAGCACATAACCAGATAAAATCACTCAATTATAATCCCAGAAAATATTGCACATATTATAGGCTTTCTTTTTTTATATAATATTAACCTTTTTAACGAAATGAAAATAATACACAATTCAGTTTTGTGTGCTTGGATGAAATGAGAAGAAACGAATACATTACACATCATGACATATTTATTTCATTTTTTAGGAAGCTTATATGTCTTAAAATATTTTTTTTCCTGTCATATATCAAGCTAACAGAGACTGACCATCTGAAGACCAAATGCAAGCAATTCTCAAGCCTCAAGGCGAAAATATTTATATAATTTTTTTCTTTTTTTACTTAAATACTGCATGGAAAGGAAGCACAATGCACAATGCCCGCTCTGGCCCTAGGTATTTTTGAGCCATGGAAATTCTTGCTGGCTGTGTTTCCTTTTTCCTCTGACTACTCTTGTCTGCCTTTTTTCTTTACTTTCATTGTGTCTTCTGGCACTTTTTCTTCTGTAATTGCTCTCATTTTCTTAATTCCTTCCTCTTTACATCCCTATTTTTTTCTTTCCACTTTTCTTCGCTAACAATATATATTTTTAAAAGACTGAGTACGTGAGAATGGCGTAAGGCTAGTTCCAGGATAACCCCCCAGTAGTGAAGCAGCCTATTGTTGCAAGGTTGAGTAGCATGGATTTTGGATGGGGTAGGGTACAGGGGATGTGGGAGAGGTGGGTGTGAGAAGTGGATGGCAGGATGGAATTGGAAAGAAGGGGAAAGGAGCAACTTAGAAGAGAGATTTGAAAAATGAGTGAGAGTCTCCTTGGCAGAACTCAGGGTGGACGTTTTTGTTTTCCCATCTAAGCAGAGAACTTCATAGAATCTATATACAAAAATTGTAGAAGGTTTCAGCAAACGTTCTGCACATTGAAATCCCAGTTGCAGGGGTGGGGCACCTCTGTAGCTCAATCAGTTAAGTGACTGACTCTTGGTTTCGCCTCAGGTCATGATTTCTTGGTTTTGTGAGTTTGAGCCCTGTGTCAGGTTCTGCGCAGGCAGTGCAGAGCCTGCTTGGGATTCTCTTTCTCCCCCTCTCTCTGAGCCTTCCCCACTTGTACTGTCTCTGTTTCTCTCAAACTAAAAAAAACTTATTTTTAAAAAACCCAAAATGAATAAAAAGGAATCCCAGTTAGAATTTTACCTACCTAATTCCATGAAGTGCATAGCTTAATGCCCCACAAGATAGAAACAGAAATAGACATACATTTGGTGAAAATTATTTGAAGATTAACAAATGCACAGATAGCCTCCTCCTTTTCCTTGATCAAACGTTCTCAGTGCTCAGCTCCATTTTCTCTGTATCCCTAGTAATACTGGCTAGAATGACTAGGAGGTTGAAAAACTCAGAGTTACGTTTTCTTTTCTCATTTAAAGGAAGGGAAGTCCATCAGGTAAGAACCTTTCTTGAATATAGGCATCTTTTCCTCTTGAGTGGTGGTAGTTTGATGGCAAATGCTAGGTTGCCATATTTAATCTCAGTTTCATTGTGGAAGCAGTTGTCCAGTGGTTTGGACCTTTAATTTTTTTTAATGTTCATTTATTTTTGAGAAACATAGAGCGTGAGCAGGGGAGGGGCGGAGAGAGAGGGAAACACAGAATCCAATGCAGGCTTCAGGCTCTGAGCTATTAGCACAGAGCCCAACGGAGAGCTCGAACCCATGAACTGAGAGATGTTGAGCTGAAGTTGTATGCTTAACTGACTGAGCCACCCAGGCTCCCCTTGGACATTTAAAAGAGTTCTGGAAGGCTCCTTGACTTCTCCCTCCCTCTGTAAGGGTCCAGGGAGCTTGTGCCTTATGACCAGAATGCAGTTTGGAGAATGGGTTGTAGTGAGTAAAGTAGACAGAGGTCTTGAAGAATAAGCCTGGTGTCCAGCCTTCATCCATAACACCAGTCACTCCCAAATACAGTGACCCCGTCCCTGAATACTGCACCCACTGGCAGGGCATTCCCGCACAAGCTTCAGTGGAGTGTTTTCTCTGTGAAGAAGTTTGAACCTTTTGATTTCTGCCTTCTTGTTTATATCTTTATTTATTTAGGCAGCTTGCTTCGTGCCACCGTCTAAATAATGCTTCAGAATTCTCTAAACCTGCACTCATTTGGTAAAGAACCCAAGAGAAAACACAAAAACAGAGGTAGTATCTTCTGAGCATAATGCTAAATTATTAATTTTTAATTTACATACGTAAATATGTAAATATGCTACAAGCATGGTGAATTTACTGAAATGACTGCTGAGGCACTGTACGTACAGTAAGTGGAAAGGACCGTGATATAAGAGTTGTTGGACTGGCATCTAATGAGTTGAAGACATCCACAGTCAACTTGTTAACAGGGAACTAATTGAAGAGCTGTAATAGAGCTATAAAATAATCTTTTAGAGCTTTCCTTTTGAATACCTTGTGTTCTCTCCTATTTTGAGAAAGTAAACATGGAGTGAATTTTATACCAACAGAGAATATGAGAATAAAATGTATTTGATGACTGTATCACATGGTCTCCAAATCATAAATCCTATTGATTGGGATCCAGAGACCCCATCTTTCCCAATCCCCTCACTCTGGGCAAGATTATACATAAATCTCATAATTATCCACGTATGTCATTTTGGGTAAAGGTAATATACCACTGTTCGGAAATATTTTCTCTATTACTCATATGCAAGTTCTTCAGAAAATCTATTCATAGTTCCTTTGAACTACATTTCTGGCTTTTTAAAAATAGATTTATAATAAAATGGATTTGAATTCTTTGTTCAGTCTTCTATGAAATCAGGCTTCGTACAAATGGCTAATAATGCTGGTTTGCTCTGGTATTGAGAGTTTTGATACATTCATCATCCAAGTTATTGTGCCTCAGAGGTTAAAAACTTGTAATATGTAATGTGGCATTCAAGGAACTTAGATGAAATATATTCAATTTTATGTTTCAAGAATGTTGACTTATTTTTTATAAGGAAATGTATATAGGATTTTGGAAAAACTCTTATTTTCTGAAAGAATTAACTTTTAATTTTATAAGAATTTTTAAGATAAAAATCCACATACTAGAGAAATGACAAACAAAAACCCATTCCAGAGCCTGTTCTCCAGGAAAAAAAGTTACCGTTGCATTTTGCAAAGGTCATTCCCAAAACTTTTCTGTATAAAAAGAAAAGCTGTAGAATGAGTAGGCTGGGGTAATGTCTCTCCGACATTTTTGGTGTTTCCAAGTCATTCTAACTCAGAGCAGTGTCTCTTCTGTCTCAGGTACATGGTTGCATTCCTGATCTTCTACTTCCCTTTGTCTCTGGCTGTCTACCTCAGGCATCTGTTGCCACTGGAATTTAGGGGCCTGGATAAAAGTCACTAGATAGGGTGACCAAGAGTTTACTACTCCCATCCATGTGGAGTAATCTGTTGGATTTCTCTGCAGTGCTCTTCACATATAATGCCTTTCATCCACCTGAATACAACCCTAAGGAATCAAATTTAGTAATTCCAAAAACAACCTAATCATCTGTACCCCTACTAAGTTTTCTTTTCTTTTCAATTTAATTTAATTCAACAACTATTTATTGAGCTCCTGTTATGTCCTGGGCATTGTTGCAGGGACTTGGTGATATATTAGTAAATGACTCAAAGACGCTTGCTGTGTTGGACCTGAACATGAAACAATAGATATAATAAATTAGCAAGTTGTATAACATGTTAGAACGTGATAACATAGATAGAAGATAAGTTCTGTGGAGAAAGAAAAGGTTACCTGGTAGAAAGGGATTCTGGACTGCCAGGTTGGAGATGGGAATAGGTCGCTGTTTTGAATAGAATGGTTCTTGTGAGGGTGGCATTTGAACCAAGACTTATAGGGGGTGAAGGAATTGGCCATGTGAATATCTGTGGAAAAACAATTCCATTGGTATACGCATAAGCCAGGGCAGTTTTCAAGGCAAAACCATCCTTGCCCCGTACATCCAAGGACACATTTGTGGCTGGGACACAGAGCAAAAGAAGGGCACTGGGAAGTGAAATCAGAAAGGCCCGGAGAACCTGCCATTTGAATATTGTCATCCTTGTCTCTGAGTGAAATATGAGGCTGGTGTGGACTGTTGAGCAGAGAATCACATGATCTGAGTTACGTTTTTTAAAGGATCGTCCTAACGCAAATGTGTTGAGGATAGCCTATAGAGTGAAATGGACAGAAAGAGAAAAAAATTAGGCTGTTACAGCAGTCTGGGTGACAGATGATGTGATGGCTTGGACCAGGAAGGTAGCTGTGGAAATAGTAACAGTGGCCAGATGTTGGAGATGTTTTGAAAGTGAAACTATCCGTAGAACTCCCCTATGACCCAGCAATAGCACTGCTAGGGATTCACCCAAGGGATACAGAAGTGCTGATGCATAGGGGCACATGTACCCCAATGTTCATAGCGGCACTTTCTACAATAGCCAAATCATGGAAAGAGCCGAAATGTCCATCACCTGATGAATGGATCAAGAAGATGTGGTATATATACACAATGGAGTACTACATGGCAATGAGGAAGAATGAAATCTGGCCATTTGTAGCAAAGTGGATGGACCTTGAGGGTGTCATGCTAAGTGAAATAAGTCAGGCAGAGAAGGACAGATACCATATGTTTGCACTCATAGGTCTAACAGGAGAAACCTTACAGAGGACCATGGGAAGGGGAAGAGGGAAAGAGAGTTGGGGAGAGAGAGGGACACAAATCATGAGAAGCTATTGAATACTGAAAACGAACCAAGGGCTGAAGGGGGAGGGGGCAAGGGCTGATGGTCATGGAGGAGGGCACTTGTGGGGAGAAGCACTGAGTGTTATGTAGAAACCAATTTGACAATAAACTATTAAAAAAAAAAAGAAAGTAAAACTAACAAGGTATTCTGGCAGACCCGATGCGGGTTATCAAAGCAAGAGAGTACTCATGGATGAATTCAATTTGTTTTTCAGGGGGAAGTCCTGATTATTTGGGGGCTATCTCCACTGAGACCCAGAAGGCTTTGGAGAGAGACCAGTGCAGGGAGAGATCAGGAGTTCAGGTTTTGACGCGCGGAGCTCAAGGTGCTTTTCAGAAATCCAGGCGGGTTTTTAATAAGCAGTTGTGTAAACCATTTATGAGCTTGTGCAGAGACCACACTGAAGATATAAATTTGGCTGCTGTTGGCACCGTAGGCGGCATTTAAAGCCATGAAACTGACGGACTCTGTAAGTGATACGTAGCAGAGGGTCAAGGACTGTGTCCAGAGGCACTCGGTGTTGGGAGAATGAGTCTCCACTGCACACGTCTGCTGGCTTGTGTTTCCGAATTTCTTTTTCTTATGTTTGTGCTCTTATCCATTAAACTCTAATATTCCTTCTTTGAGAACATATACATGTAAGGCATTTTTATGTGCTGTTCACAGCCCCTGATAGAGATGGGCAAGTAAGACTTAAGCCCAGCTGTCATTGACTGTTTTGCCCTTAATACTCTATTGCATCTTTTGTGATATCTATCATTTATAGATGGGATTATGTATCTGCCTCTTTGTACTTAAAAATATATTACATCAAGGGCGCCTGGGTGGCTCAGTTGGTTAAGTATCTGACTTTGGCTCAGGTCATGATCTCAGAGTTCGTGAGTTCAAGCCCCACATGGAGCTCCGTGCTTACCACTCAGGGCCTGGAGCCTGCTCTAGGAGTCTGTGTCTCCCTCTCTCTCTCTGCCCCTCCCCTGTTCACACTCTCTCTGTCTCCCTCTCAAAAATGAATAAATTCATACTTTGTCTCTCTCTCAAAAAAATAAAACATTAAAAAATTAAAAAATATATGTCTCACCTCTTTCTGTGTCTCACTTTTTTCCTTTCCCTACATACTCCATACAAATAGAGTTTTCATCCATCATTGTGTTTTCACCATGTTTCCGAAGATTATCTTAAAATAGATCTTTTTAATCCTAGCATGTTTGTTGCTTTTTTTTTCAATTAGATGCGAGCCCCAACTGGTCAAGTTAGAAAGACAAAAGATAACAGTTTTTTACGCAAGCTATTTTGAGCATGTGTATTATGAAAACTTTTTATTTTATTGGTAGTTGAACTCCTTTGCCGTTCTAGAAATAACCTTGTGAATGAACCAAAATTTTTATCAGAACTTTGTAGCGCCTGATTATTTTTAAAGCTTCCTATTGTGATGAGTAACAGACATGGATCTAAATAATGTAATGAACCAGACAGTGATGAATGTGGAGTTCACAGTGATTGCGTCTATTTATTTTCCATTGCGTGTGTTTTGGCACACACGTGCATACACCTCGTATACACATATGTATATGTGAACATAGATAAAAGGTGTGCAGTTGCCATGCCTGTTACTTCACTCCTCTTTTCACCGTTGAGTAACATTGCAGATCTCTGTACTCAGTCCTTCAAGGATCCTTATGAAAGAAAATATGCTTTGTAAGATGGCTGTAAAACACTGTTTTGAAAGAATTTCAGTCGCAGAGGATGTGCACAAATGGTACTCAAGAATTCTTCTGTACCCAGATTCCCCAGCTCTTAACATTTTACCATACTTGCTTTCTTATTCTTTCTCTTACCCTGTAATTGTTTCCTGAAATCACTGAGAATAATTTGCATCCATGGTGCTCCGTCATTTCTAAATATCTTGTGTAGATTTCCTGTAAAACAGGAATGATCACTTAGGTGAACACAGTACAGCTATCAAGACCAAGAAATTGACACTCATAAAGGGCTGTTATCTAGCCTGTGGACTTCTGTCACATTTCATCAGTTGTCCCATGCCTACTTGCTCATCTTAGGCCATTTACTTTTATTATGTGATGTACCTTCAGGTATAAAATATCACATCAACTGCTGCCGGTGTTTAGCTATAAAGTTGTGACAGGTGGCAAAAACAAATGACTTTGTGTGTGTGACCTTCCTGTGATTAGGAGAGAATTCTGTTTGAATCTCCTTAGTAGCCTTTTGGTTTCATGTCAATAATACACTTATCCCCATAATACTGCCAGTGATCATCTCTTTCCTAGTGGCATACTATTACACTTTGTATTTTACAAAGTAACTTTATTTTTTTTCCAGCTAAATATGTGACTGTCTTATTCAGAGGGTTCTGCAAATGATATGTCCCAAAATGTTTCCTTTTTTGAAAGAAATGTCTGTAAATTAGTATACATAGATACTGTTTCACTTAACCAAAACACACATGAATCATGGAAAGAAACATACTCACGTGAAAGGTTGCAATTTTGAAATGTGTGCAAAGTTTTTGTGTTCAGATTTTAGTGGATCGACCTCTGTCTTTATTGGCCACGGATTAACTCAGTCATGCTGTTTGGACTAGCTTTTGTCTACCTCAACCAGATATCAATCAAGATATTTCCCATATCTCTTAAGATTTACTTAGACTATTCGTTTTCTGACTGTGTTCCTTAGCACCATAGTATTCTTCAAGAAGAAATAATAACTTGATTCAAGTCTAATTTTAAGAAATTAATCACTTAAAAGCTCTAGGATAACACACAGTTATCAATTAACAAATTTAAATGTGCTGAAGATCACCGAGGTAGTTAATTTGTTTTACCAAATTGATTCTTTTTTTTTAATGTTTTATTTATTTTTGACAGAGCATGAGAGGGGGAGGAGCAGAGAGAGAGGGTGACATAGAATCTGAAGCAGGTTCCAGCCTCTGAGCTGTCAGCACAGAGCCCAACGCAGGGCTCAAACCCACGAACGTGAGATCATGCCCTGAGCCAAAGTCAGAGGCTTAACTGACTGAGCCACCCAGGTGCCTCAAATTGATTTTTGAAATAAAAATTTCCCTACCATCTCTGGGCGTCTCTTTGGCATGTTTGGGAAATGTATTATTGCCTAGAAGGATGTAGCGCTGTACGTGGCTCACTTGCAGTCATGTCAGATTTCTCATTTCCCGCAGCGCACGCCTATCAGGTAAAACTCAGTGACTGCCCTGGCAGGTACTATACAAACATTACCCATTCCATCAAGAATGCAATTTCGTCCATGATACTAGTGGATATTGTTAAATTCGAAGCTTCCCTCGCCCCATCCTAAGTGTTGCAAACAGCATGGGCTGACTTTGGCCAAGCAAGATCATATTTTATTTTCATTACTGACTCTTTGACTTTGGTTACATGCAAGTGACTGCACTTAAAAAAAATCAGTAATGGAACTGAAATCAAATGTGGAGTCAGCCTGAAATAAATTGGTTTTGAACTTTTGTATGATTTTTTGACCATAAATAGTTGCCTCTAGATCTTGATTTTTTTTAAAAAATTATATTTTTAACATATCATAATTGTAAAATGTACTTTAAAGCATACTCTGCTAAACAAAGGACATTGAGATTGAGTTGTCTGTTGACACCATTTATGTTGAATATTTACTACTTAGGAAATGCAAGAAACCTGTTAGGAATGTTCCATTTCTAATCTGAACAAGAAATTTCTACTACCCCTCTTTCAAGCTACTGAATTAGTTTGATCGATGAATAGTTTGCAATTTTAAGAGGGGCTCTTGAGAAAACGTGGCAATTTCCGCGCTCCTTCTATGTGAATTAGGATTTTGTCACTGCTCTGCAACTAAAATGAAATCCCCAAGTAATGTGTTTACGAAAGCAGCCATCATATATCAACCTCACCTGCGAGATTTTGTGTTGTTAAATATACATCAGTTTGGTTGACTGGGTATAGATATGACAATCTTGAACTCGTAAACATTAATATATACTATTAAAATGCCACTCTTAGTGGATATTTAATGGATTGAATAACGTCTTCCACTACTAAAAGTTTGATAAGCCCATGGTGGTTTGAATTCTGTAGGGGAAAAAAAAAAGAAAGCACAGATCCATAGGGTGCTTGTGAAAGCAGAAAGGATCTTCAGCCTTCGCTTTAATGTGTGGCAGTTGCAGATACAAAAGAACGTCGTCCTTGCTTCTCAGACTTTTCTCGAAGCTCCCAAATAATCCGGTTCCTCTGAAACCTCTGGCCTCTGAGTGCGCTCGCCATTCTTTTCCCAGAGATTTCAGCCTTGCATGGAGCCTCAAGAATCCCTACCACCTGCTTAGGACCACTGCTGGGAGAAAAGCTTTGGCTGCCGACTTAGCAATTGTAATGTGAGTTTGTTCCCTGGAGGAAGATTGAGAAAGAGTGGGTGAAGTGAAGTAAAGAGAAAGAAAATTGGTATGCAGCAAAATGACTAAATCGGGAGCAGTTGACCCCAAGGGCAGGAAAGGCTTCCCCCCAGCCCCACGGTACCTGGGCTCCCGAGGAAACAGGAAAGAACAGCTCCGTGTGGCTTTTAGTATTTTGTGCAATTTCAGGCAGGCGGCATCGAGGCCGTTTCTACAACATGAAGGGAAGAACAGATGTAGGTTCTCATGAATATTTCCTATTGAAGGAAAAAAGGTTTTTAAAAAACCATGATTTTGGTAAAATGAAGCAACTATATGTGCTTTTTTTTTAGTATTTTCTTCCTGGTAGTTTCAAAATATTCTAAGTCAGAACGAGATATTTAACAGTACAGTAGTAATAGAGGAACTAAGAAGTAAGAAACAATGAGCATATATCATGCAACATGATTTTAAGTTAGACTTTATTCTGAAATTTACAAGATCAATACTAAGTAATATTGTGAAAAACCATCAAAAAATCCTATGGTTTTAAATATTTTTCTCTGGCAAAACTTAAATATTTGTTGGCAGAGAGTATATAGGATAGCATTACAAGGCATATGATTCTTGTATCATTCATTGATTGAATACTCAAATGATCAGTTCAGTATAATGTACTTGGATGCTTAATTTTTTAAGAGCAATTAATATATCAGCCTCAAGCAGATAAAGCATCTAGAGTATTTTGTTTTTGCTATTTCTTGCAAAGATTGTAATGAAAAGGTTTTACATGTACTAAGCTTTACTTTTATTCATATATTTCTTTGATAAGCGGTTAGCATGCATAGTGGTAGGAGAGATGGCTGGATCGTTTGTAGAGTTCACGGTCTTTATATTTTAGGTTGTTTGTTGTTTCCGAAAGTCTCTTTGGTCAGTATGGATGCCTGTCACTCCTAAAGCTTGAGAACGTAGCAGCTTCTACAGAGACTCGTACTTGTGTATAGCTGGCCGTGTCATCCATCCATTCATTTATTTTGAAACTACTTTCCGTTTTGTTGAACCTAACAGGGTTTCATATTGCGATGGTTCATTAGGTAAAGAGTATGTTCATTAAAAGTGTTGCTTTCTTGAGTGAGCCAAGCATATGAACCCACTATTTCTTTTTTAGGAACTTTTCTTGGGGCCAGGACAGGAAGTCTTAGTGGGGCCACAACAGAGACCTCTAAGCTGCCAGTCTTATCTGCTTGCACACAGCAAGCCAGTTTGATCTTTTTTGAATACAAATATGAAACTGTCTCTTTCCTTTTTATTCTTTTTTTTTTAATTTTGGAAAAAGGAAGAGGGGCAGAGAGAGAGAGAGAGAGAGAGAGAGAGAGAGAGAATCCTAAGCAGGCTCCACACTCAGCCCAACAAGAGGCTCAATCCCTGACCCTGGGATCATGACTCAAGCCAAAATCAAGAAGCAGATGCTCAACTCACTGAGCCACCCAGGCACCCCTGCTGCTTTCCTTCTTTACATAATTTTACAAGCATGGGCTTGCCTTTACCAAAAAATTCAGGGCTCTTAGGATGACAGCCATATTTCTGTCTCAGTTCTATGAGACCCTCTGTGACCTGGCCCACCTTTTTTTCTGGGTTCACTGAGCACCTTGTGCCACTGGAAAGCCAGTGTTCAGGTCACATAGGCCTTTTTTCTGGCACTTGAAAATGTGCTGCCCCTTCTCACCTTGCACCTTGGACATACTGCAACCCCACGCCCTTCTGCTGTCCTTGGGTGTTCCCTAACCAACCCTCTTCTGTCCTTCGGAGATCCGCTTACGGACTTCAGTCATTAGCGGACCCTAGAATAGATTAACACTCTTTGTTTGCTAATTTTGAACACCGTGTCCTATTCCTTTTAGCATTTATCATATTACAAGTCTAAGTTATTAATTTTTTTTATTGGGGCTAAGTTGTCTACCAGCTCAGGTAGAATGTACCTTCCATGTAGGCATGTGGTACAGAGCCATGGACGCAAGGTATGTGTCATAAATATTATTCGGACAAATACAAATGTAACATATAGTTATTTGTTTGACATCTTCTAACTGGTTGTTGCTTTATTATTTGAGGTAGAGCAGAAGCAGCACAATTTGGACACATAGACACAGCAATAGGTAACTGTATTTTGAAAGCCTGAATGTTTCCATCCATTTTCCAGCTGCCATTATTTCTCATCACAGCACAGGGTTTGTTGAGCTGTGTAGATCAAAATGCACATGAGACTGCCTTGCTCTCCTAAGAACTGATGGCAAGATATTAAATAGTATCTTCTGCCACAGCAGATGGGGCTTCAAAATGACTCTTTAAGGACATTTTGAAGAATCACCTGTTTCCTAGAATTCAAGTGCCTAGATACCCTTATATCCACATCTTTTTTTTTTTTTAATAACCAACATCTGTCTTAGGTAATAATTGATCTAGACATAGGAGAGTTCCTCCCAGGATAATTGGGGTCACACAACTTTCAAAGCCCAGATAGACTATTTTGGAAATGGACATTGTTCATCAACTGAAAAGACATTTCCCCCAGGATGTCTCAGCCTCTTCATATTCTCCCGATCTTTCTCTGAATCACCTGGCAACTTTTTGTCACCCTTGGTTCTTTTTTCTTTTTAACACTCTAAAGTATTCATTGAAGCTGCAGGTTAAAAAAAAGCTAATAGGTCTTCTCAGTTGTACCCTGTTAAAAGCAAACCTGGTGTTTCTTCTCTCTGGGTGTTACAGAGAATGTCTGGAAAAGACACATCTTTATTAGTTAAAACTGTGTGTGTGGTGTGGTTTGTCTTAGGGGAGCACTGTAGTTCAGTGTTGGAGCAACATTCGGGCCTCCTTGGACCCATGACCTTGATATAAGCCTTGAGCCAGCCCATTGCAAGCTTTTCAGTGGGGACAGTTACACTGAAGGAGTTTTATTGATAAAGGAATGTTTCCTTCGAGAAAAATTGATCCTTTTCTGATTTTACTGCTAAGGAATATGGCGGCCCCCATCACATCTTTATTCATGGTTTCTCAATGTTTTTTAAACAAAACCTTTATTTTGGAAATGATTTTCGGTTTATAGGAAAGTTGCAAAAGACCGTGTGGAGAGTTCCATATCCCCTTCAACTCATTTCCCCCAATGTTAACATTCTTTGCTATAACCCTGATACATTTGTCAAAATGAAGAAATTAACCTGGGTTGCTCATAGTTGAGAATCTATGTGCTTTGCATTGTTTGACCGACACCAGCTGCATGTCTTCAGTTGACAGATACTTGGATGCCGTAGGTAAGAAAGGCAACGGATGCGAACAGAATCCGATGGCATTGTGAGTCCAATGTTGATTGTCAGTACTTTATTTCTACCAGTACAGTCTGCATTACTAATGGACCATTTCCACCTCACATCCATGTGCCTCTATAGCATCAAAACTGCCTTTCGTTTCTGCAAATTATGCAACTGAAGGCAGCCATGGGTAGTTGAGAAGGCATCAAGATAGGAGTAGGAACTCAGGGCGCTCGGATGGCTCAGTCACTTAAGCGTCCGATGTCAGCTCAGGTCATGATCTCGTGGTTCATGAGTTCGAGTCCCGTGTCAGGCTCTGTGCTGACAGCTGGAGCCTGCTTCAGATTATCTGTCTCCCTCTCTCTCTGCCCCTCCCTGGCTTTTCATGCTCAGTCTCTCTCTATCTCTCAAAAATAAATAAAAAAGAAATCTTAAGAAATTAAAAAAAAATAGGTAGGAGTGAGAACTTATTTCAGTTCATGGAGCTATTAGCTCTGTGACTTTTGGCATTTCACTTGCTTTCTTTGGGTCTCAGTCTTCTCATCTGTGAAATGGAAAAGTTAGAATTAGGAACTCTCTTGGTCCTTACTGTTGGTCTTTTGGCCCACAGGTAGATGATTTTAGACTTACTTCTCTCATGATCCTGTTTATTCTGGACTCCGTGTCTTTAACATGAGTTTCTTTAACAGTCCCTGGACCTCTGCAGTCATTGCCAGGGCGCAAGTGCAGACAAGTAGGGACGCGTTCACGTGCCTGAAGTTATCTGTGAGTACAGCACAAGGTGCTAAAGGAAAATGAGGGATCCGAGGACCTGGAGAGCTCCTGCGTTTTCTCGTGGTGCAGCTACTTCTCAGCTTCCAGGGCCTGTGTCTCAGAGGGATGCTACATCGTCTGACCTTCCAAAAGAACCTACATAAACAGCTTTTTATGTGGACTCTTGGATTCTTTAAATATTAGTAACTAATTCAGTGTCAAGAAAGCCACTCTGTAGGCTAAATTAAATATTTACTTGACTGGAACTTAGCTGTTGCATGCCAACTTGTGATTTCAGCTTCATTTCAGTGGCTTTCGAACACTGCCCATGGAAACAGTAAGTGACTTTTTCATCACCACATAGTCTAGTCACCTATGTGTGTGACGTATGCAGGTGCATGTGTGTGTATATATGAAACTGAAGCAAAATGTCATGAAATAACGTGTGATACAGTTACATTTTCCATTTTACTCTACATAGCATGTTTCCTCTGCTGTAATTTCATATTTCATTTTTTGAAAAAATCAATTCCATTCAAATTCGGTCACTTCCCTGACCCACCAGTGGACCGACTACCTAGCTACTGCTCCTCTGACAAGTTTGGAGAGCAGTAGTCTCACTACCTCCATGTGATTTTTTCCACCTAGATCTCTGAGATCTGAAATATCTCAGACACGATTTCTTCAATTTGGTATCTTCAGGATCATTCCATAACTGATGTGGGAAATGGGTTGCCTGTTGAGAATATAGGGTTTCTGTGTCTCAGAGTAGGAAATAACAGTGCCTCTAAGAAAACAAGGACAAGCAGAGAGGGTAGAAGAAAAGGGACTGAGGTAGGCTGTTCAACTTGAACATCACAACTGTTTTTGGTAAAAGAGATCATTTTCTTCCTTTCGATTGCCTGTAGGAGACGTTTCTTCATGCTTCTTCACATGCGCGTAGGTGTGTCCATGAGCATCCTTGCTTTTTCTCAATGTTTTAGTTGTTTCCTGGCAAATAAAAATCTATTTCTAATGAAAATATAAAATGTTCTAATGAAGGGGCACCTGGGTGGCTCAGTCAGTTAAGCCTCCGACTCTTGATTTTTAGCTCAGGTCATGATGTCACAGTTCATAAGTTCGAGCCCCACACATCCGGCAGCACAGAGCCTACTTGTGATTTTCCCTCTCCCCTTCTCTCTGCTCCTCCCCTACTCATGCTCTCTCTCTCTCAAAATAAATAAACATTTAAAAATTATCAAATGTTCTAATGATAACTAGAAATGATTGATGATTATTATAGGTAGTTTTATATATTGGATTCTCTTTATGAGATTGAGATTTTTATGAGACATTTTATTTGGAATTAATCAGTATTCTCCACTTAACATCAAGCTCATTGACAAGGTTTCTTTCAGATCTAATATTATAATTTTATGATAGGCAAGTCACATATGGCAATGACTTTCATGATGTCATAAAGAAGGCTGGAAGTATTACCATATGCTTTTTATCCTTCAAGTCATTGGGGCTTATTTTTAGTTATTGGCAAAAAAAAATTATTAAAGCCTCCTTATGAAAATAAGGTGTCATATAGTACATCCCAAATGAAATTCTTTTAAAAAGTGCTACATGATGTATATAAAGTTTTTATTCATATCTATGGAGAAATATCCTGAAAACATATATTTCATCAATGTATCATGGACCATCCCAACCATCTTGCACCATTCATAATAAATAATTTCCCACGTTAAAAAGAAAATGAAAAGACATTGGTTACCACTTTTTTGATCTTTTTAAAATTTAGACCTCACAAAAATACATTTGTCCCTCAATTCCCAAACTTAATCTGAAGGAATACATCATTCCCCAGCAGCTTGAAAAGGAAGATATATTCGTGCCAATTTCTTTTTAGGGAACTTAGAATAGCCTGGAGGCTCTATTTTCTACCAATCGGGACAGTGTACTTAGAGGAAGATATGTTCCCCTATTGAGGTAGACATCTACCAGCGTTCATTGGGCACCTGCCGTGCAAAGTCATTTTTATACATCACTCCATTAATCCTGGAAGCACTACAAGGAGTATTTTTATCATTTCCGTTTTATGAATGAGGAAGCCGGAGTTAGTAACAGTGTTGTACAGTTAGTGGCAGAGCTCGCGCTCTTCGCCACCGTGTTGCATTGTCTCCACATTTAACTAAAACAGATTTACTTGCAAGCCCTGCCAACAATTAATTTTCCACACTCCCTAGAATATAGAGGAGATGCTTATGCATATAATTATGGCTAATTTCAGTACACAGTGGTAAAGATGGATCCGTTGGACTGTGAAAATACTGAAATATTTTTGTGTTGAGTGAAAGATAGCTCCTGACCCAACCTGGCCTCCCTTGCCTCTCCTCACCTACCCCCCAGATTTTCTCCCAGCGCATCAATAGGTCTTCCATGGTTCGGAAACGAACAGACTCTTGCTTGGCACAGCAGGAATGTACTGTGGCCTGGCTCAGTGCTCAGCCTCTGCTCTTTCTGCTTGGTTGGTAGGACCCACTGATTGGGAAAAACTTCAGAATCATCCCTACATGGCAGTACTTAACCTGAGGAACCTGGGGAGGTGCTGTGACTAGTCATGCATCACAGCCTGATCTGCTAAACCCAAGTCCTCAGTGGGGAGGGGACCAAGGGTGTAGCTACAGATTTCTTCTCTCCTCTCAGGGGTCTTGAGGGATAACATATAATCCAGTGATACCAGTGAAGGGGCCTGGTAGTATCTAAGGAGCTCACATCATTATCATTTTCTAGGACTGGCAGAAACTCCCAGATCCTTGGATGTTTCTTTATTCCTGGGAAAATAGACAAGAAAAAGAAAGGTAGGGACAATATGGAAGTTCATGGGAAGTAATAGTTACTAAGTGATCCGGTAAATGGATAGCCTGTCAAATCCCATCCCCTGTGGCCTACCTACGCAGGGTGGCTGAGTCTATCTAAGCTCACAGCCTCTGTTGGCCTGTCCTGAGAGGAAAAATAAAATATCTGGTGACTCTTCTTTGTGTGGTTTTCCTCTGTAAACCTTTGACTGAATAGTCTTAGAGCTGTATTTTGGAGGAAGGCAAATCATCCTCATTATGATGCAATTTTCAGTTGTTATAATATTAATTATCTCTTGGCTTTATCTACAAGAACATGATAAAAACAAATTTTAATTTTTGTTATCTGGCACAGGATTTTAAAAAGGAGAATGTAAGTCACAAACAAGGTGCTAGTCTATTTGAAGTTATTTTAAAATTTCTGCAACAAGTTATTTATTCCTTTGATGCTGTGAGAGTTGCAAACATTCATAAAAGGATAAATGGATTTGAGTGTCTATATGGATATAATAACGTGTTCTCTTTCTTTAAAAATCAATTAAAATGCACAGCGAGTGAATCTCCCAACTTTTAAAAAAGCATGCATGGATACAGACAATAGATGAGAAATTTTATTTCTTTTAATTTTCATAGGATCTTACTTCAGCTATACGGGGGGAAAAAATACCAGCTAATGAGGATAAAAGCACCAGAGCTTTCGAAGAGTGAATGTTATGAATCACTGATTTGGCATGGGTCTCTTTCACTTCTGTGTGCTGATGTGATGATGATAAGTCTAAGGAGATACCAAGGAAGGTAGTGGGGTGTTTGCCAAGTTGTGAATCTTGATTTCTGAAAAAGGAACTAGGATTGTGTGACCCTGTTTCCAGATTTTGCAGGTAGGCATGCGTAATTGTCTTTCCTAAACTGCACCTGTTTTTTTTTTCCTTTTTAATATTTATTTAATTTTGAGGAGAGAGAGAGACAGAGCATGCTTATAAGGGGCAGAGAGAGAGGGAGACACAGAATCTGAAGCAGGCTCCAGGCTCTGAGCTGTCAGCACAGAGCCCGACACGGGGCTCAAACTCACTAACTGTGAGATCGTGACCCTAGCTGAAGTCAGAAGTTTAACCAGTTGAGCCACCCCAGGGCCCCTAAACTACACCTATTTCTAAGTGACCAGCTGTGAACATGTGAGCTTCCTTAGTATTCAGCCGTGCTTATCTGAGCTGCATGTAGCCATTATTCTACAGATACAGATCCAAGGAGCGAGAGGAAAGGAGACAGGGAATCCCAGAAGGGCTCCAGGCCACCAGTGCAGAGCCTGCGGTGGGACTTGATCACACAAACTGTGAGTCATGACCTGAGCCCAAACCAAGAATTGGACGCTTCACCAACTGAGCCACCCAGGTGCCCCAATACAGGATTGTTTTCCATTCACTTTTTTATATTAAGTTACTACTCCTTTATATTTCTTTTTCTTAAAGCTTAGCTAGCCCTAAGTTAAAGCTGTTTAAGCAAATTCAATGAAGGAGGCTTGGAAATTCAAAGAGTTAATACACAGGAAAAACAGTCTTTAAAACAGTCAATAATAAAGAGATAATATTTGAAGTATTGTGCACTTTGCACTGCTGGTCAAAGGAGAATATGTCATTTTATTTGAATCAGAGTTGTTTTAAAAAAACTTTTTGAGGTGTTTGTTTATTTTTGAGAGACAGAAACAGAATCGGGGGTGGGGGGCAGAGAGAGAGGGAGACACAGAATTGGAAGCAGGCTCCAGGCTCTGAGTTGTCAGCCCAGAGCCTGACACGGGACTTGAACCCCTGAACCATGAGATCATGACCTGAGCTGAAGCTGGATGTCCAAACAACTGAGCTACTCAGGCACCCTGAATTAGAGTTGTTTTCCAGAAAAATTGTGATGTTCGTAGAAAAATAACAGGCCGGTCATTTCAGGCTGTCCGTGCTCTGGCTGGTTCAGAGTAACTTCAGTTTAAAGGGTCAAATGTTACAACTGACCTTCAAGCCTTATGCTTTTCCTTGTGCTGTTGTGCTGGGATTATCTTTTATCAGTAGAGCTGGAAATAAGCAGGGGCTTGACACGTGTTATCTTTTCACGGACTGACTGTAATGTCGCATTGCCATGGCATCTGACTTGCCATTAGCCAAGAGGTGACCAAAGAATTAGGAAACAGACAGTGATATGACCCCCTGCCCAACTGCCGTGCTTCTTGCTCTTGGTTCGATTCCCCAGATTAGACTTTGATGCACTGTCACGAGTTTAAATGTGTTGAAATCTGAGTGCTGAAAACATTGAGATTTGATGTTAAAAGACAAACAAACTAGGCCCTCTGTCCATCTGTACATACACACACACACACACATGTGCGTATCTGCCCATATACATGTTTGCTGCTTCTTCTAAAGCCAAGTTGTCATTCTAGAAGAGTGTGTTGACAAGTTTCCTTATATCTCCTAGTTGCCTATCCTTGCATGTTTTTCTACTTTTATTTCTTCAAAGATAAACTTGTTAGAATAATTTCCTAAAATTCCAGCATGTCCTTCGACTGTTAAGAACTGGAAGAGGCTGGGATCCTGCATGGTTCAGTTGGTTAAGCGTCTGACTCTTCGTTTTGGCTCAGGTCATGATCCCAAGGTAGTGGGATCGAGCCCCATGTTGGACTCCATGCTGAGCTTAGAGCTTGCTTAAGACTCTCTCTCTCTCTTTCTCTCTCCCTCTCCCTCTCCTTCTCCCTGTACTCCTTTTCCCTATGCACATTCACTGCCTGTCTCTAAAAAATTTTTTTAAAAAGGCAAAAAAACAAAAGGAATAGAAGTAGCACTTGGTAGTCTACCCCATCAACTGGAGTCTCAGGCCTGGATTTAAGACATGCTTTGTTCCCTGGTCTCCCTGCATGTGGAAACACTCTCACCATGTTTCCTGTCCTCCACAGGAGCCCGGGCTTCCTTCCCTCCCTTCAGAATAGCAATGCTTTCCCGTTTCTCTAGTCTGAAAGCATCTTTTCTGTTTTAATCCGCCTCCTGTGTGTTTCAGGCTGAGCGCTGCACCCTGTGCCCCTGGCCTGCCGTGGGGCCTTGCTGACTCTGTGGCCTTCAGTGAGCTCCCCCTTGGTTACGCTTATTTCATGTTGTCACTTTTTTGCTTCCTTAAATTCCTCTCAGCATGCTAGTCAACTACCTTATACATTTTTTGAGAGGAGGAACCGCCATCTAGATTTCTTGTACTTCTGTGGCATCTCACGTGTTGGAAGAGTCTGAGTACATACTTACTGATTCTTTAAAATATAGCTTTTTGGTCTCAGTAGTAAGAAAACATGACATACCGGTACGGACTTAGGAGCCAAGGCAGGTCGCAGCTAGTGGAGCTGTGGATGAGACATTGCCCCAGTTAGCCATTCGGTGACTACAGCTCTGCCTGGCCTTAACCCTAGGTGGCTACTTTGCAAATTAATCAACCCAACAAATACTTAACAGAGCACCTATTACTCATAAGAATGTCTCTAGGCATTTAGGGAGATAGTATTGATTAAAAAGCAGATGAATCCCAGTCCTCTGGTAGTTTATATTCTTCTCCTAAGACTAGAATTATACAATCTCTCATCAACATGTACAAATACAGCATCCATCATGGAGTGCCTGGGTGGCTCAGTAGGTTAAGTGTCCGACTTCAGCTCAGGTCATGATCCTGTGGTTCATGAATTCAAGCCCTGCATTGAGCCCAGAACTGACAGCTCAGAGCCTGGAGACCGCTTTGGATTCTGTGTCTCCGTCGCTCCCTGCCCCTTCCCTGCTCTTTCTCTCTCTCTCAAAAATAAACAAACATTTTAAAAAATACAATACAAACGCAGCAAAAGTCAGGAAAATCAGAGCAAGTTTTCCTGTGGGAAGAAACTGAGAAATGAATCCCAGTTAACCAACTGACGAGAGGGAGTATATCAGCATTAGACAGATGGACTGCCCTTCACATCATCAGGAGAACGAGGTATTGCACAGAATGGTCCCCGACACCTGTTTGTCATGATCACTAGAAGAGGATCTTCAAGCACATGTCTTCTTTCACTGCTTAATGCCAACGCCAAAAATGAAGCTCAACACATTCCAGAATTTCTGGAGAAAGAATAGACTTGGTCATCAGGTTTGAACAGCTCACTGTATAGTTTTTCTAAGCGGTCCAGGGGTACCGAAATGATTGGGCTGCTCTGAAAATGGGAAAGAAAAACCAAGACAAAGAAAAAGTAAGTGGCACATGGTGGGTTTGATTCTTTTTCTGGCACCAGATAGAGGAAGGCTCCGGGTTTGGTGGTGATTAAATGTGAAATAAAGAAATTTTAGAAAGCAGTTACGCTTCCCTCCCACTCTGATGAGAAGAAGTGCTCTTGTGTCCCTTACGCTGGTTGGTCTGACAGAAGGTGCGAGCGGATCTCACTGTATGCAGCAAACAAAGCTGAAGATGCACCGTGTTTGAATGTAACAGGCCTAGATTTATATCCTGGTGCTGCTCTTCGGAGGGTGATTTCTGCACCTGTGGGAATAGGAACACTATGAAGAGGATTAATTGAGTCAGTATTTGTGGATGTAGCCCACACGATATCTTGAACATAGATGTTTCTTCCAGTATTTTTCCTCTTTCTTCATGACCCTTATTATTCCTTTTCTTCCTTGCTGTTAACATTACAGTTGATCTTGAAAAACATGGGCTTGAACTACGCAGGTCCACTTATGGGCTTTTTTTTTAAATAAGTAAACTATGACACTTTTTTCTTCCTTATGATTTTCTTAATAACATTCTCTTTTCCCTGGCTTACGTTATTGTAAGAATATATAGTATATGTAACATACAAAATATAGGTCAATTGACTATGTTATCAGTAAGACTTCTTGTCAACACTAGGCTATTAGTAATTAAATTTGGGGGAAGTCAAAAGTAATATGTATAGGGGCGCCTGGGTGACTCAGTCGATTAAGCGTCTGGCTTCAGCTCAGGTCATGATCTCACGGTTCATGGTTCGAGCCCCGCATCGGGCTCTGTGCTGGCAGCTAGCTCGGAGCCTGGCGCCTGTTTCAGATTCTGTGTATCCCTCTCTCTCTGACCCTCCCCTGCTTGCGCTGTCTCTCTCTGTCTCTCAAAAGTAAATAAAGAACATAAAAAATTTTTTAAATAATTCAAAAGTAATATATATAGTTTTGGCTGCTTGGGGGTTGACGGCCCTGACTCCCCCATTGTTCAAAGGCCAACTGTATTTTTTATGCGGTGTAGCTTTAAGAGGGGAAGGACAGACCTTGGCAGGTGCTCTGATTATTTCAGTATCTTTATTATTCCACCAGCCCTCCATACTGTGTTTCCTCTTTATCAAAGGAAGGTGAATTCACACATGACTTTTAGAGTCAAGTAATCATGGGTTAACGCGCTGGCTCTTTGACTACCGAAGCTGTGTGACGGTTAACTCATTAAATTTTACTTTATATTCAGATTCAGACTCATCGTCTCTTAAATCTGGATATTAGGAACTTCCTCATCAAGCTGTTGTTGGCTTAGCATATACCTGGCATATAATCAGTATACAACAAACACATGTTAGTTTCTTCTATATACTGGAAATAAGTCCAACTTAAGGTTAAGCTTTATAAAACATTACTGTACGTTAGATCCAGGACTGTTCTGCCAACTGCCAATGCTTTCTGTGGTCAAGAAGCAAGACCTGTGCATTTGTGTAAAGGTGGCTCTGATAAATATATAAGAGAAATTACTTTTGACGCGGAATGAATGTCAGTGAATGGGGTACCGAAAAAGACATTAGGCGTAATGTGAGAGCGGGTCTGCTCACCAGAGGGAAAGTACTAGAGCATTCTCTGACGTGTGGAACAGGGTCTTGTGGTAGCATCATGCCTTATGTAGATAATGAATATGCATATGTATTTGATTAGGTTATTGACCATGTCCAACACGAGTTCAGGGCAGGATGTCTAAAGTATCTGCTGGTTTTGCTTACTCACGTAGAAGCTAAGGAGAACTTTCTTGCCGACAGAGCCATAAACAGAAGTCGGTCTCAGACATCTTCTTAGATCCCAATTCATAATCACCTATGGCATTTGGGGACTAAGAGACATGTGGCTCTCCCAGTAGCAGTAGGCTATAATGCACTAGGTAGACCATTTCAATAAGGCCTCATGAGCTTCTATAGATTGGACTGACTCGGAATTCAGCGGGTGTCTTCCAACAAGCTTCCTGTGGCTCCTGTCGTTGTATGACTGGAGATGTTGTCGTGGGGATTAATGGTAAACACTTCTTCCCTCCATGCCATTCTATTCCTTTAAGTGACTGCACTGAGAACTAGATGCTTTATTCTCTCTTATAGTCACTGGGCATAACATTAATATGACCTGTAAAATGCCGAAGAATTATAAAGAGAACCCAAACAATAAAGCGTATGTATTATTTTGAGCAGTGGTGTTGATGCTTGAAATATGGCTGAGGTCAAGTAGAAGTTATAAGACACGTGCTTAACCACAGAATTTATCTTTTTAACCACCGATAACCCATGCCATTTATATTACCTAAGAAGAACTTGCAAATAAATATATTTTCCACTTGGATTCAAAATAGCTGGGAATAGCTTGTTCTGCAAAGTTGGAGTTTTTGGTTTTTTTTAAGTTAGAAATAGTATGGGGAAATTCTTGTCATTCAAGAACTATTATTTTTGGGGTGCCTGGGTGGCTCTGTAGGTTGAGAATCCGACTTTGGCTTAGGTCATGATCTCATAGTCTGTGAGTTCAAGCCCCGTGTTGGGCTCTGTGCTGACAGTTCAGAGCCTGGAGCTGCTTTCAGATTTTCTATCTCCCGCTCTCTCAGTCCCTCCCCTGCTTGTACTCTGTCTCTCTCCATCTCTCAAAAGTAAGTAAAAATGTAAAAAATTTTTAGAAAAGAACATTATATTTTATAGACAAACTAAACCATGTTTCTTGATCTTGGACCATCCTTGTAGAAATAAACTGTGTGCAAATCTCTTTGGCAACTTTGTCCGTCTAGGCAAATTGCATCTTAGACTCATTGTCAGTTTTGCAGAAGAATCTTAAAGGAATTATCGTTGCAAGTATAGCTTTTATTTCCATCGTATGCCAGGCCTTAGGCAGTTCTTTAGTGCTTATTTCTTATTGATTTTTAGAGTCTTCTACTGCATGTTGATGATGAATGAATCGTTAGAATTCAGATAAGGAAATCTGAGTTCTCAGTCTGCCTCCTCAACTAACCAGCTTCATCACCTTGACTTCACATATTCAGCCCCCGGTACCACACAGCTGACTGGGCCGGGTTAATGCTGAACTCCGACTACTTGTCTCACTTTGTAGATAGTGCAGAGATTTCAGCTGGTTGATCCAAGACAGATTTGTTCAGTTAATGTACCTAAACAATATAATCCAGTTCCTCTATTCATTTTTGTGCTTTTCCCACATCTTCAGATTCCATGAAGAATGAAGAAGGTAACAGATTCCAAAGCGGTAAATCATTGTCTTTCCCTTAGCAGACAAACACCATCTCCCGTGGGGTGCCTACTCAGATTTTTATTCTGGCACAGTTCTCCATAGACCTGTTACTAAGCTATGACCTGAGGCCGTGAGAAAGAGCAACATGACCCAAGTGTAGTGTACATGCCCCAAAAGCCAATCACATCACACTTGTTTAAAGTCTGGGAGGGTGACCAAGTGGTAAACTCAGAGCTCCTTCCTCTGTACCATAGCTTGAATTTAGTAAGACATCATCTAAACCTAACTGGTTCTCACAGGCTCCACTCCAGTTCCCATCACTTTGGGAATTAAGGCCTCAATATATGAATTCGATGGAGAGGCAAACCTTCAGCCCACACACATTCATAACAGGGCTTATCTATAAAATGAGTAACTTTCTGAGTTTCCCAAATTAGAGATGTACTTGGGTAGATAGCCTGTTAAGGTTTTAGCAGTTTGAATTTCTAGGTCACTTTTGTTTTCCTACGTGGGGTGGTAAAATTTCAACTTCTGAAACATAATTCTGACCATTGTCACAATTATTTTCCCATCTAGAAAATTGATTTTTTTTTTTAATGATGAACTCTTGCTTCCATGGGCAGGAATTGTATGTCAGCCAAGTTGTATTCTTTGAATATAATCACCAAATTTTTCCCCAGTACTGCTCTAAGACTAAAATGGAAAATCCATTTTAAAGGGAGTAAAATAGAATTGTGTCTTACTTCCCATTTTTGTGTCCACTTCTATAGCATATAGAAATGCATGTTTTAGAGACCAGGAGAGACCTAATGGAAGACCAGGGGGAGGGGAAGAGGGAAAAAGAGTTGGGGAGAGAGAGGGAAGCAAAACTTAAGAGATTATTGAATGCTGAAAATGAACTGAGGGTTGAAGGGGAAGGAGGAGGGGGAAAAGAGGTGGTGGTGATGGAGGAGGGCACTTGTGGGGAAGAGCACTGGGTGTTGTATGGAAACCAATTTGACAATAAACTATTTAAAAGAAAGAAAAAGAAAGAAAAAGAAAAGCATGTGTTTTGAAGGCCAAAGAGAAAATTCAGTATAGAGCTCACCTACAGTCTGTATAGTTCTAGAGCTAGGTATATGCATGGATATATCTATATAAGGCATGCATACTTCCAAAATCTTCTTTACACTCTTTTATTTTACTTATATGATATTTGACTTTATTGTATCTGTGCTTTGTTTTTTTTTTCATATTGCTTTACATTATCATTATTTTTTCACTGATAGGATGAAAAGAGATATCGACAGGGTTTCAGCAGTCCTGGCTGCAAATAATTGACCCTGTCATTTGTTAGCTTTTCCCCACCAGCTTTACTGAGGTATTATTGACAAATAAAAATGCATGTATTTAAGGAGTGCAGTGTGATGTTCTGATACATAAATACACTGTGAAATGGTTACCACAATTCAGCGGATTATATCACCTCACGTAGCCACCCCTTTGTGTATTTGTGGCGAGAACATTTGAGATTGATGTTAGCAAATTTTACATACTATGCTATACTTTCAGTCTTTAGAACTTCTTTATATTGTAACTAGAAGTTTATACCATCTCACCAGTATCTCTCTTTTTCCCACCCCCCAGCCCTTGTCAACCACCCAGTTATTCCGCCCCCCCCCTTATTTTTAAGGATCCGTATGTAAGTGAAATTACGTAGTATTTGTCTTTCTAAGTCTGGTTTATTTTACTTCACATAACACCCTCTAGGTTCATCTATATTGTCGCAAATGGCAGGATGTGCTTATTTTTAAAGGATAATACTTTATTGTGTGTGTGTGTGCCTGTGTGTGTGTGTGTGTATCACATTTTTTTTATCCATGCATTTGTTGATGGCACCTACCATGTTTACATGTTTTGGCTGCTGTAAATAAGTCTACAGTGCACACAGGAGAGCAAATATCTGTTCAAAATACTGATTTTATGTCCTTTCCATATACCCAGAGATGGACTTGCTGAATCAAATGGTAGTTCTGGTTTTTGTTTCTTTGTTTGTTTTCCTTTCTGTACTTTATTTATTTTCTATAATTTACATCCAAGTTAGCACATGGTGCAACAGGGATTTCAGGAGTATTTCTATCTCTAATTTGCTGAGGAATCACGATACTGTTTTCCATAACTGTTGTACCAATTTGCATTCTGACCAGCAGGTACATGGATTGCCTTTTTTCCACATTCTTGCCAATACTTGTGAGTTTTGGACTTTTTGATACTGGTCATGCTAATGAGCATGAGGGAGTATTTTATTGTGGTTTTAATTTGCCTTTCCCTGATGATTCATCATGGGGAGCATTTTTTTTCATATACCTGTTGGCCATTTTTGTGTCTTTTTTGAGGAAATGTTTACCCAGGTTTTTTGCCCATTTTCTAATCCAGTTATTTTGTTTATTTGTTATTGAGTGGTATAAGTTCTGTCTATATTTTAGCCATTAGCCCCTTATCAGATATAGGGTTTGCAATTATTTTCTTCCAGTTCCATATATTGTTTTTACATTTTGTTCACTGTTTTCTTTGCAGAAACATTTTACTGTGCTATAATTCCACTTGCTTACTTTTTTGCTTTTGTTGCCTGTGCTTTTTGAGTCAAATCTGAAAGAAAAAAAATCACTTTCAAAACTAATACTTTGGGGAAATCTCGGCAATCCTGGATATTCATTTTCTTATGCAAAATAAAGGGTTTGATTATGTATAATTATAATTCCTGTGGTTTCTTTTGCATTCTTAAATGGAATTGTAATATATAATTATATTTAAATTCATTAGATATTTAGTAGAAGAAATATGAGCCATATCTGCTCATTAAGATCATTGACGATTTGAAATTATTTAGTATCTCTTGAAATATATAACATGTTTTTCAAAGTTAGAATCCTTATACCTCGTTACCTTAGAATAATCATTTTGGAACTGATTCTGTGTGAACCCTGTTAATATTAGAAAATATTTCAAATTCAAAAGGATTTGGGGTATGGTCATTGGTTAGGGGTACAAAGTATGGGAGATTTTTATTAGAAATGAGACATTTTGTCATATTTAAGTTTTTTAAAACTTATTGAGGCATTTCCATGTAAACTGTTGTTTAAAATAATCCATTCTCAATGTTAATTAACTCGGTTGTGGAAGTCTTTTCATGGTGTGTACATAAATCAAACCCTCATGTTGAACACTTAAATATGTTACAATTATATTTGTCAATTACACTTTAGTAAAGCTGAAAATAAAATAACATAGAATCCTCCATTCTTCCACAAAACAGAATAAAGGCCCTGAGATTTTTCCAACTAACTGCTGAAAGACCACTAAGAAGTAAATTGGCATAATGGCTTGGAGGTAAATTCTTCCCCTATATAAACGATATGTAGTATAGAAAGATAAAAGACATTTGGAAGGATTATCAATAGGATACTAACTCTACTTCTGTGTCATTGATGTAGGAAATTTTTAAACAAAATAAATATCTTACTAGGCTCGAATGTGAGTTTTATACAGAACTTTGAATATCATCTTGTGTATCTATTATTTTAGGTAAAGATTAGTCATGTCTTTCTGGGAAACAGTTGAGTGGTGATGTTATTTTTAAAACCCCTATATAAATTCCTTTCAAAAATAATACTAAATGTCGCTGTCTTCCAATCATTTTTACATAATCTCTGGAAGGCACTTTACTGGTTACTCTATATGAATGAGATGCAGCTTGTATGCTCTATTATGACATCAATAAAATATGCAGGCTTCGTGTGATACTTTGGTAATTCTGGGTTTGATTATTTTTGGATTACACTATACTACAGTACAAATTAATGTAAACATTTTATTGTTATGTATTAGTAATCCACAATGCCCAGATAATGTATAATAGCAGAATGGCTTATAACAGTTTCTTGATATAAGTATACCAGTCACCCTTTATATGTATGTGTTGTGTACGTGTGCTGGAATGCTGGCTTTTTTAATTTCTTCATGTATGTTGTTTTAGATATTAACTAAGGGCCAAAGGATTTTTTAAAAAAATATTAAAATATGGAATAACCTTGAAATACATAGTGATGGCTTCGTATAATAATAGATGTCATTCAGATGAAATGACATTTTGAGGTTCTGTACCCTTAAATGTGGAAACTAGCCCATTCAGACCAGATAATCAGATGAACCGTGCCTACATGCAGAGAAACGTTTCAAAACTAATAGTTCAAAAAAGAACTTGTTCTGCTCTGTTTGATTGGATATCTAATTCATCAAAATGTGATCTGGAAAGATCATAGGTGTTTGAAATAAAGCCAGATTATGAGTCCTTTCTCTGATCCTTCCTTCCTGTGAGATTAGCCAATTTCTGGCTGTACACATAAAATAAAAATAAGTAATACTCTCCACTCAAGGGTTTGTGAGATGGAAGAGTGTTGGATATGAAATATTTTTAATTTTAACATGCATTTTTTTTAAATGTTTATACTTTGGAGAGAGAGAGAGAGAGAGAGAGAAACAGACAGACAGAGCATGAGTGGGAGAAGGGCAGAGAGAGAGGGAGACAGAGAATCTGAAGGAGGCTAGGAGGCTCCAGTCTCCAGGCTCTGGAGCTGTCGGCACAGAGAGCCCAATGTGGGGCTCGAACTCACAACTGTGAGATCATGACCTGAGCCGAAGTTGGATGCTTAACCGACTGAGCCACCCAGGCATCCCCCAATTTTCACATGCAAGGTAAGCCTTACGCGTTACCTTCTTAAAACTTGATACCTGTAAAATATCGTTCTATTTCACTGTTTTGAGTACTGGGCTTATTATAAGTGCAATTAACTTCGCAATTGCATCACAAATGGATTTCTTTCACAGTATTTTGACATTTCAATTTATTCTGAATCGTTTCCCCCCTGAATTTTGACAAGGCTGATTTAGCCTCTTCACACATGGATCAGGGCATATTCTGTGTTAAATGTATAAACACGTCACAGTTGACCGGCTGGGTGACTTTACCCTGCCCGTTCCAAAGGATGTCAGTAGTTTGACTGGCACGTGCCTTTGTATCCTACTGAGTTTTACATATTTTCTTTTGGTGCTTGTTTTCACTAACAATCTAGAATTTCTTCACCCTACAACCATTTGGAAAAATGACGGTTGCTGAGGTGTGCTGTCTGCTGAGGGGAGGGTTTTGAACACTAACGTCAAAGTATGGTTCTAGCCGCGTATATAAAAAACAAAGGGAGAAATGGAAACACTTATCTCTGGCTTTAAAATTCATTAACTCTTAAATAGTTTATGGATCAAAATTCTGTAAGACTTAAGTTTCAGAAGGGCATTCACTTTACAATGAGACTCTTCCCTGTCTCCCTGTCTCTCACTTCCTTCTCTGGGGAAACAGAGGCTGTTGACAGTTTCTTGAACTGCTTCCCGTACATATTCTAGAAGTAATTCTCTACGAATTCAGTCACAAAAGCACTTCTACCCTAACTTAGCCAGCATCATGCAAAAAAAAAAAAAAAAAGATTTTCTTATATGTCTCATGAAGTTCTATCACTTGTTTTTTGTTTCTCTTCCTAAGGCAAATTCAGCTCCTGCATAATTTTTAAGTAAACTGCTTTTTGGTGGTTTACGTTTGGTCTTCCATGCTTATCAGATCAGTGTGTGCTATGCTTTTATAGTTCTCATATCTTATAAATAGGTATAGTGGAATGAATCTGTTACCCTGAGCCGGGTGTCTCATGGCATGCCACAAAACCTATCATGGTGCTCTTGTGTCTATCCATTGACCATATAGGCTCTTAACTTCAAAATTCAAAATCTTTCTGTGTTGCTGGCTTGCTGGACTAATTTCTTTTTTATCTGAGATGTAATCTACTTGCCTAGGGCCCTGTTATGGATTAAATGTCTGGATACCTTCAAACTATTTTTTTTAATGTTTATTATGTTGAGAGCGAGTCAGAATGCAAGCAGGGGAGGGCCAGAGAGAGAGGGAGACACAGAATCTGAAACAGCCTCCAGGCTCTGACTGTTAGCACAGAGCCTGACTCTGGGCTCGAACCCACGAACTGTAGGATCATGACCTGAGCTGGCCGCTTAATAACCAACTGAGCCAGCCAGGCACCCCTATATACCTCTACATTCTTATGTTGAAGCCCCAGCTCCCAATGTAACAGCATCAGGAGGTCGGGCCTTTGAGAGGCAGTTAGAAGAGGTCGTGAGGGGCTGGGTCCTCCCGATGGGATTAGTGCCTTTGTAAGAAGGGACCAGAGAGCCTCCCCCTCTGCGCCATGTGAGGATACAAGGTAGAAGCCAGCTACAAACCAGGAAGGGAGCTCTCAACGCACATAAGACCTGCTGGCCCTGATCTGGCTGGTCCTCTGAGCTTCCAGGGCTGTGAGCTAGAAATCTGTTTTGCTGTCTAAGTCCCTCCAGCTACGGTATTTTGTCATAGCGGTCCACACTGTCTGAGGCCCCGACAACCTGCTCAGTGAGCCTCTCGCCTGAGGGACTAGACCTTACTTTGGTTTTTCAGTTAACCTTCCTACCACATTGCTTTTCCTATCCCACTTACCTCGAGTAGACAGAGTCCGGTGGGAAATTACCCTTTAGATAAATGTCTACCTTCCAGAGGACAGCCCTGTGTAATAAATGATCTGTCTTGTTGGATGAGGCCCTATCTTGTCCAGGCCCTCTCTTCTTTCTACCCATCTCCCCTGTGATTCAAAATGTCTTTTGGATGAGGCTACAGAACATATGACATTTGTACAGATTTCCTATGGTTGCAAGGTAGATTTCTAACATGATATGACACAAGCTCAAGTTTAAGTGGATTTACTAGAGCCCTGCATTGTTCCTGTGATTGTTTGTACATCACCAATATTGCTGGACAAGCGATTACGAGCTGTGTGCTGTGAGGCAATTTCTTTTTTGAGTATCAGTCGCCTTTAAAAAAAATTTTTTTAACGTTTATTTTTGAGAGAGAGAGACAAAGTGTGAGCTGGAGAGGGGCAGAGAGAGAGGGAGACACAGAATCCAAAGCAGGCTCTGAGCTGTCGGCAGAGCCTGATGCAGGGCTAGAACTCATGAACCATGAGATCATGACCTGAGCCGAAGTTGGATGCCCAACCGACTGAGTCATCTGGGTGCCCTGGGTACCAATCATCTTTTAGGAGACCCAGGGAATCCAGAAAAACTGATGCACATGGACCCAGACAGTGTGCAGGTGTCACAGGGATGGCAGAGGGTGACACGTGACCCTAGTCGGCCTGGCTTTCCAGAAGTGTAGGTCTCTAGGTCCACACAAGGCAATTCTGGAACAGTGGGGCTGAGCTAAAGCCCAAACAACATGTACTTTTTAAAGGCTCCTTAGGTGGTCCAGTTGTGAAGCTAGTAGGGAATCACAGTCACAAAGAGCAAGAGATGAACTTCTTCAGACAGATCTTTCTTTTTCATTCCTTTAAATCTTTTTTTTTTTAATTTGAAAGAGCAAGAGAGAGATAGCAAGCGCACAAGTAGGAGAGGAGCAGAGAGAGAGGGGGAGAAAGAGAATTCCAAGCAGACTCTGCACTGTCAGCACAGAATGTCTGACTCAGGTCCTGATCTCGGGGTTCATGAGTTCAAGGCCTGTGTCAAGCTCTGTGCTGACAGCTTAGAGCCTAAAGCCTACTTCTGGTTCTGTGTCCCCTCCTCTCTCTGTCCCTCTCCCACTAGTACTCTCTCTGTCTCTCTCTCTCAAAAGTCAATTAACATTTAAAAAAACAATGCATATTAAAATTAATATGTGCAGAGCTCAGTGTGGGGCACAAATCTGTGCACCTTGAGATCAGGACCTGAGCCAAAACCAGGAGTTGGATGCTTAACCAACTGACCTACCCAAGTGCCCTGAGAAAGACCTTTCCTAAAAAAAAAAAAAAAAATAGAATCAAATCATCCAGGGGCAGGGGGAATGACTTTTTAAGGTTCTGTATAAAAAAAGAGCATAAAGGACCTTATCATCTCTCTCCATCTCCTCGCTTTCTCTACCACCTACATCAAGGGAACCGATTCCAAAGAAACTACTGTTTAATATTTGTGGATTCATTGTCTGTGTTGTACAGCATGGCATACAGGCTCCAGCGCTTTTCCTGTCTGTAGCGTACAGGGTCACAGTAAAGTGAGAATTATGCGTTCTTCTGCAGTGATAGATCCTATAATACAACCAACTTTTTCTTCGTAAAGCAATTCTGATACTTTTTCGGCACCCAGGATTTAAGACGCTCACTGTCTTGAGATACTAGGTTAGGTTGTCAGAACCATCTGAGTAGAACTTTTGTGAAATGAATCTAATGTTATAAAAACCGTGAAATGTTTCTGGAACGCTGTCATCACCTGCTCCCGACAAACACAACCGTGGGATCACCAGCCGCTTCTCAGAGCTTTGATACTAGATCCCCGTCTGGTTTCTCAACTTGTGGGTTTTTTTCGTTTCCTTTTTTTTTTTTTTTTATAACTTTCACTGGGTCAAGTGACATTCTTTCATTTCACTCATGTTTTGACAACGCCATTGCACACATCCTTCTCTTCACTGCCCTGCTTTGAGAGGTTTTCCTTTCAGTTTATAAATGTTTACAACCATGTGTCAGACGTTCTCAGATTTTCTGTTGTATACTCGTGAAAGACTTTTTAAAATCGATTGTTTGCTTTATCCTCCATGAGCATTGAGATGCTTTATTAAAAAACAAACACAAAACAAAACAAAACAAAACAAACAAAGCCACCTGTGCTCTCAGGGCACCTGGGTCTGACTTTAGCGCAGGTCATGTCTCATGGTTTGTGAATTCAAGCCCTGCATTGGGCTGTGTGCTATCAGCACGGCTCACTCTTCACAGGCTCTGTTCCCCTCTTTCTGCATCTCCCCTGCTTGTGTGCTCACTTGCTCTCTGTCAAAAATAAACATTTTTGAAAAAATTTTTAAATGAAAAATAAAAAATGTGCTCTCTTATGAGCTTGAAAATTTCACACCTGTAAAAACTCTTGAGTGTGCACAGATTGTTAGAAAGTCCCATGTAATGCGCTGGGTAGGCAAGGATTAAGGCAAATTCATTGCTTTAGTTTAAAGAGTGATGAGTTTTGGGGGTTTTTCATTCAACCCAGAATTTTGTTCCTCGGAAATTGAGAAGCTGCAGTAAGAATTTGGCGACCACCCTGAGTGCGTTCATTTAATAAGGATTTACTCTCTTGGAAGAGATACACAACTCATGGTTCCTGAACGCAGCAAGCTTATGAGTTGAACAAGGTGAGAAGCTCACCACAGCACAGCAGAAGACATCTATTGGAACAGAAGACGTTCCGAGAGATGAAGAAAACAGGACATTACCCCATGAAGGATAGCAGAAAAGTGCCACGGTGTCCTGTGAAGTCCCAGTACGATCAGGGAAATGTTCATAAAAGACATGGGAATGTAGCTGGGCTTTGAAGTATGGGCAGGAATTTCCTAGACGGAAGGTGGACATGGTAAATGCCAGGGGAGTGTTTGACACAAGGGACATGGCTGGGAAGAGCCAGGTGAAAGGTTAGTAGAGTAAGGACCTCTTGGAAATAAAATGAGGGATGTGTTAAGACTTTTATGAGACATGTAACAGAAACTCTAGTTAAAGGGAAAAAGTGGAGTGTTAGGGATTATTGGATGAGGCCGTGTAAAATTCCAGGGATAGGATTCAGTTTAGATATGGCTTATTGGGGTCTGAAGGCATGACCAGGACCTAGATTCTCTATTGTTGTTTCTTGACCTTGTGTCCCCAGGGTTTATTCCCTCTCCAGGTTACAAGCATGTATCTTTCATCCAGGAGACGAGAGCACCCCAGTCAGTTCCATGGAAGAGAAGTTAAAGCTCCAGCAAACCTCTCTAGATGGTTCCCTGACTCCCTTTGAATGCATTCCTGTGGGTTGAGAGGATGGGATGTATTGAATGGTTTCTGCCAGTTCCATTCCTAGAGCTGGCTTTGTCCCACCCACCTGAACAGCTGAAAATGGAAAGATGCGTTTATCAAGGGAAAGTTCAAGAACTGTTGGTGGAAGAAAAGGAGGGTAGAGGTTGAAAAGGCAAACACTAGCTGTTCTGCATAGTCAAATATGTGGGTCCAGATGTGTCATGTAGGACTGAAGAGGCTCATATGGTTCATGGTCATGTTCAGCAGAAACATGAAACATGGCCTTGTACAAAGAATAAAGCAGGACATTCAAATAATTTTTACTGCCTCGGTTTTATACTGCTGGGTATTTTACCAATGGGAACTCTTGCACATCTGCATAGAGACATGTACAGGCATATTCATAATAAGACTAGGCAAAGTTGCAAATTTGAAAACCATCTAAATGTGAACCAGCACAAGAGTGAAGGAGTATTTTGTTGTGGATTCATAAAATAACACCATAGGCGAAATGAATAACCAGTAGCAAAATGCAATGACATGGTTAAATCTTAGTAATAAGTTTTTCAGCGAAAAAGAAAATGGATTCCCAAAGATTACACACATGATCATCTTTCTGCAAATTTTAAAACAACTGAGTTTTTAAAATATGTAGTTTTTAAGAGTCATGCAAATGCAATAAAATTATATACAAAAGGAGGAGACAGGAAAGAAAGAAACAAGTGAATGGGTAACACACATGGCTGTGTCACGTGGCTTGGGGAAAAAAATCAATGGAAGATAACAGAGGATGCTGGAGGGGAAATGTTGGGATGTTATTTAATATGTGATGGTCGTTGATGTCTTCTCTTAGAAGATGGCATTGAAGCAGAGAAAGGATGGAAGCAAAGGAGGGAGCCATGTGGGTGACAGAGGAATTAATCTCTTCTGAGCAGAGGGAGTAGTAAATGCAGCTGCGGTGATTAGTGCAGTGGAAGTGTGCTTAGTGTGTCCCAGCAGCCTCAGAGATGCGCAGGGGAGTGGGGAAACGTGGTAGGGCGTAAAGTCAGAACAGCAGAGGGTGTTCAGATCACGTAGGGCTCTCAAAGCCATTATAAAGACCTGACAATTAACCTCCATTAGATAGGAATCCTTTGGAGGGTATTGAGGAGAGGGATGATACAGTAATTTTAAGAGTTGCTATGGCTTCATTGTAAAGAAGGAAAAAAACGGGAAGGCCATGCTTGGAATCGGGAGATCAGTGATCTGTCACAAGACTTTGAAGTCATCCAGGAGAAGCGTGATTGCTCCTTTGGAAAGCACGATTGTTCTGGTTATCTATTCCTTTGGAACAAATGACCCCAAACTTAGTGCCTTATAACACAGCCAGGTTGTAATATGTCACAATTTTTGTGGGTCGAACATTGAAAATAAGGCCTTCAACTTGAAGTTGTACTTCATGAGGACCAAGTGAGGATCATTGGGAGGGGTACAGCTGGCAGCTTATCTGGAGGATCCAAGACCACTTCAGACACGTACTTGATGCCATGGACAGGAGATCGAGAAGGCTGGGCTTCCTTGAATCCCTCTCTCTCTCCATGCAGTTTCAGAACCTCTCCACATGGCTTTTCCAGTGTGTTATTCAGACTACTTGCACAGTGGCTTACAGCTCCAAGAGGAAGTATCTTAGGAGACCAAAAGTGACAGCTGCCAGTGTCTTAAGGCCTGGATCTAGAAAGAGGGGCATTATCACTTGTGTCATATTCTATTTGTCAGAGCTGCCCCAGGACCCACCAGAGTTGCATGGAATGGAATTTAAACTTCATCTCTTGATGGGAGGACTCTCAAAGAATTTGTGTTCATATATAACCTGCCATAGGGCAAGAGGTGAAGATTGTGAGAAGTGGTTGAATTCTAGTTCCGTTTTAAGGGTTTAGTCTATAGGCGTGGCTAATGGATTAGAGTGCCTTTGAAAGAAAAAGAAGAGTCAGTGTTGGCATGATGATTTTATTTTTATCTAGACACCTGGAGGGATGGGGTTGCCGTTATTGATGAGGAAAATTGTGGAGAACAAAACCAGAAGTCCCATTTTGCACATGGTAAATTTGAGTTGCCTGGTAGACACCCAAATGGACTTATCAAGTAGGTCGTCAGATATATGACTGTGGGGTTCAGGAGAGAGGTTTGAGCCGAGGCTATTTGCATATAGATGGTATTTAAATTAATGGGACTAGATGAGCTTCATTTAGGGAGGAGAGTAGGTGGAGAAGAGGGGAAATCTAATCACTGAGCCTAAGGGAATTTTAAATATTAGCAATTACTGAACTGAGGAGGAACTAGCAAAGAAGCCAAGAATGAGTAGGTCATGAAGTAGAGGCACCAAGGGAAAAAGATGTCTTAGAAGCCTAGTGAAACTTTCTAAAGGACTAGGAATGATCAAAGTGGTTACCTATGACTGACCACATAGGTGAGGACTCCAACTTGAATATTATCTTGGCACCTAGAATCCATTGGTGAACCTATGGGAGCTATTTGAGTCCTGGGGGAAAAAACCTATTAGAGTGGCCCCAGGAAACAAGTAGAGAAAGCAAGCACAGACTTTCTTGTATTCTTCCTTTCTGCCCAAATGAAATGTCTCTTTTCTCAGTCTTGGCCTCTGTGTCTGAACAGAGGTGACCTGAAGGCTCTGGGTGTTTGTCTCAACTTAAGGGCACTTGCTAAGGTAATATGTATGACTTCAGGTCTGTGACTTAAAGAATGTTGGCTGGAATTGTTTCTGGCCATTGAATATGTTTCTGTTTGTCTCCCTCTCACTGCGTTAAACATCCAGAAGGCTTCTCCACTTTGAGTTGAAATGCTTGTTTGGAAATGCCTTCTTACTATTATGTCAAAATGGCAGGAGGAATAAATTCTAATTTCAAATCTCTGAGGAAAAAATTGAACTTGAAAGCCTTTGGGCTTATACTTCCCAGTTGGCACAGTTTACACCATTATATGCTGTCTTCTTATTATTTCCCTCTTTGTGTCTGAAGGCATTGGTATTTGAACTATTGATTTCATTGTGGCAAGGCCACAACCTTCTCTTGGACTAATTTGGTGAAAGTTCAGGAGCGCAGTGAGCCTGGAGGACATTGAGCCCACAGGTCGGAACTCACTGCTCTCCACTGGGTGATATTGACAGCAATGATGTTAATGCTGATACCGTCTCCTCTCCAGAACTACTGCAAGAGAAAGAGCTGCTGTGTTAATTATGTCATATATACCGACCCCCGGAATCCTTCCTATACATTGAGGTAGGAATGCATACTCTTGTTGCCATTTTACATATGAGAAAATGAGACTTAATAAGGTTAAATAACTTGAATAGTGTGATACATCCCATCTGTGCTGTCAGCACGCAAAGGCAGGGAGAATGGAAAGCTCTGAAGGTTTGAGGGCTCCTTCCCCTTCGCTGGCTTTAATTCAATTTAGTGAAATAGGACATAACTTACCTACTTAGACTTACTGCAAGAAACAATCAGAAATATATGTCTATAAACACTTATAATCTATAAAACATTATATGATTTTGGGATAATTTCTACAATAGAGCGTAGAAGACATTTTAACCCTTTGGCTGACCGATGTTTTAAGGCTGATGATTTGTAGCACTTTCACCTTGGTCCTTTCTTTGAGGTTTCTGGATTGCTGATTTCAATGACACAGAGTGTTTTGTTAAATGATTTGCCTTTCCTGTTTTTCAGCCTGAAGCCACATGATTTATATGCTCCTTTTTCTGCAAAAATAAGTCGTATATTAATAGTTAGTAAATATATTTGTCTTTTGGGTATGGAGTTTGATAGGTTCTTTATAGATTCTGGATACTAATCCTTTATTCAATACATCATTTGGTGTGTATATATATATATATGTGTGTGTGTGTGTGTGTGTGTGTGCGTGCGTGTATGTATATATGTCTATATATATATACACACACACATATATATACATAATGGAATACTCCTCAGCAATGAAAAAGAATGAAATCTTGCCATTTGCAACAATGCAGATGGAACTAGAGGGTATTATGCTAAGTGAGGTAAGTCAGCCAGAAAATGACATATCATATGATTTCACTCGTGGAATTTTAGAAATTCAAACAGATAAATGAACATGGGGGAGGGAAGGAAAAATAAGATAAAAATAGGGAAGCAAACCATAAGAGACTCTTAAATACAGAGATCAAACTGAGATTTGCTGGGGGCGGTGGAGAGGTGGGTGGGGGGTGTGTTAAAATGCTGACAGGCATTAAGGAGGGTGGTTTTCTGGATGAGCATGGCTGTCATATATAAGATGAATCACTGGGTTCTACTACAGTGTATGTTAACTAACTTAAAAATAAATTTTAAAAATAGCAAATATAAATTTTATAGCATTTTTTAAATAGAAAATGATTTTGGGCGCCTGGGTGGCTCAGTTGGTTAAGCGTCCAACTTTGGCTCAGGTCACGATCTCGTGGTTTGTGGGTTCGAGCCCTGCATCTGACTCTGTGCCGACAGCTCAGAGCCTGAGCCTGCTTCAGATTCTGTCTCCCCTTCTCTTTGCCCCTCCCCTGCTTATGCTCTGTCTCTCTCTGTCTCTCTATAATAAATTTAAAAAGTGTTAAAAAACTTTTTTTTAATAAATAGGATTTGCCTAGTTTTTGTGATTACTCTCAATTCAAATATATGTTTTTGTTTTTAAGCTAAAAACAGCAAAACTTAGAGAAACTTAAATAGGACTTAAGAAATAGAAAGTGTTACCTGATTTCCAAAATATATTTATGTTAATGTTAAACTTACACGTAAATTCTGGGAAGAGAAATCCTGAAACTTTTTTTAAAATAAAATGTTAGGTTCTCTCTTCTTTCTCTGTTAATTACAAAGATAATTTCATTTCATTTATTTTCATTTTGATACTGTTTCACCCAGGGAAGTACATACAGAAAGCTATTTATACTCAATACCTACCAATCTATAAATTTCATGAAGCTAATTAATTCATATATCAAAATATATGCTGAAACTATACAGCAAAGCATGTGGCCTATTTTCTCTCTTTTGCAAATTATTATAAATATAACCTTAACATTGGGATTGCTTAGTTTCAAAAATTCGGAAAGGGCTGGCTTTAAGACCGTTGTTCAGTGACCCAGATTACTCCAGATTAATCCAGAGGGAGACCATGGCACAGAATTTGATTTAGGCGGTCTCGAGACACTCCAGATTCCTGATTTAGTCCCACACCTCCCCCTCTCTAGCGCCCTCTCTGTCTCCTCAACGGTACTGCATTTGTATGGCCACCGCATTTGCCAAGAGAAAGCATTTACTTTTCTGGCCAAGTGTGTGTACATTCACACAAAATTAAGAGAATTTATGGAAGGAATGAGTTTAAGAGAAGTTTAGGGTTTTTGTTTTTTTGTTGTTGTACTCTTCTAATTCTAGCCTTGTAACCCACAGCGGAGAGAAGAGGGCGTCCCGGCTTTCGCCCCCTATAGGGTATTCAGTCTGTCTTCTTTCTGAAAACTCTGATAGGAATGCTTCTCTTGGAAAACTAGTGGTTTTGATATAAGTTAGACCTTTTGAAAATAACATTTTTTCCTATGTGTAAAAACACCATAGATTTGTTGGCAAAAGTTCAGCTAATATAAGGAAATGTAAAGAAGAGAAAGCAAAGTATGGCACACCTCGGAGATACTGCAGATTCAGTTCCAGACCATGATAGTAAAGGAAGTCGAATAAATGTTTCGGTTTCCCCGTGGTTATGAAAATCAGGCTTACATGTACTGTATCTGTTAAGTGTGCGGTAGTATTATGTCTAAAAACAGCATGCACACCTTAACTGAAAAATGCTTTATTGCCAGAGCTCCTGGGTGACTCAGTAGGTTAAGCATCCGACTTCTACTCAGGTCATGATCTCACGGTTTATGAGTTCCAGCCCCACATCAGGCTCTATGCTGACAGCTCAGAGCCTGGAGCCTGCTTCCGATTCTGTGTCTCCCTCTCTCTCTCTGCCCTCTTTTTGCACGGGAGTTCTCTCATTCTCAGAAATTAATAAATATTTAAAAAATAAAAATAAATGAAAAAAAAAAAACACTTGATTGCTTAAAAATCCTAACCATCATCTGAGTTTTCAGCAAGTCATAATCACAGATCTCCATAATCCATATAATAATAATCAAAACGTTTGAAATATTGGGAGAATTAACAAAATGTGACACAGAGAAACAAAGTTGAATCTTGATGGAAAAACGCCACTGGTCAACTTGCTTGACCTAGGTTGCCACGAACTTTCAGTCTATAAAAAACATAAGATCTGCCAAGTTCAATAGTGAAGCAGAATAAAACAAGGTATGTCTCAAAACATAATTCCAGGACAAAAAGTGGTGCTTTCACATAGAAATCCTTGTAGCTACTTTCTTCCATGTGACCAGTTTTAAATGCTAAATTTGTAGGGGCCAAGGAAATTTGTTAGTATTATCGATTCTCAGATTTTGGAATGCTACTTCTTTCGTGAAGATACTATGTGTATCTTTTTAAGTTAAAACACATTGATATTCAAAACTGTTTTGAATATGGGTATATATTATGAAAAGCAATGTTTTACTGTTTGTTGTTTTTTTAAATAAATGAAGCATCCAGTTCCGTTAGAAACATATGAAGCGACTTTACTCAGGAAACATTTACTGAGCACCAACAACATGCCAGATACTATTATTGATGCTATAAGGTCCCCAACTCCTTGTTCTCTAAGTAACTAGTAAAGTCGTGGATTTAGGAAGATGATGAGATTATAAACACTGTTATTTTCTTCCCAAACCACTTTTAAAAAGCAACTGAGTTATCTATAATACTTGCTGACTTGTGCTTGTGTATTAACCAAGCTAATTAGTACTCAAAATATCTCAGCTTGGGGGGCCTGTGTAGTTCAGTCAGTTGAGCATCTGAGTCTTCGGTTTTGGCTCAAGTCATGATTTCATGGCTCAAGTCATGATTTCATGGTTCGTGAGTTCGAGCCCTGCATTGGTCTCTGTGCTGGCAGCCAGCACAGAACGTGCTCTCTCTCTTTCTCTCTGCCCCTCCCCTGCACTCTCTGTCTCTGTCTGTAGCTCTCTCTCTCTGTGTCTCTCTTTCTTTCTCAAAATGAATAAATAAACATTAAGAAAATGTCTACAGCTGTGGAGAAAGAAGGTTTTTTTTTCCCCCAGTAAATAATGCCATGTTAATTGAATAATACAAACTGGAAATAATAAATGAATTTTGAACCTTCCTATCATTAAGAAAATCAGCATTCACATGATTGTAGCTCTAACAGTGAAAGAGAAAACACTGTACCTTTTGCAAAAAAGTAGAATATCTGTGACCTTTTAGGAAGCAAAGACTTTTTTAAAAGTCAGTAAATTGTATCTGTAAGGGAAAAATATCAAAAGACTGGACTAAATGCAATTGAATTACTGTGATGAAAAAAATCTCACAGAGAGTGAGAGGGGAAAACACAAAGAAGAGAATTTTGATAGGTATATTTGAGAAAAGACTCAATTCCAGAATATACAACTCATTCCAACAAATCAAAAATAATAATAAACTAACTGGGGAGAGGGAAGGAGGCAAGCCATGAGAGACTCTTGAACACTGAGAACAAACTGAGGGCTGATGGGGGAGGGGGAGAAGGGAAGGGGGTGATGGGCATGGAGGAGGACACTTGAGGGGATGAGCACTGGGTGTTATATGGAAACCAACTTGACAACAAACTATAAAAGAAAAAAGTAATAAGAAAAGACAACCCCATCCAAAAAAAAAAAGTACAGATGGTGGGAAAGTCCATTTTACAAAAGCGTTTATGTAAATGAACAAAAAACATATGAAAATCTACCCAATTTCATTCATCAAACAGAAATGCAAATAAAACCCCCTGTGATATATCTTAACACTAAATATTTCTAATATTTTTAATCATAATGATTAAAATGAAAAAAATAGTATGGAAAGCTGGTGAGGACATGGAACTTCTGGAACTCTCCTATGTCGTTGGTACACATAGAAATTGATTTGACTGCTTTGCAAACCATGTCTGGAGTCTTCTAAAGCTGGATAGACCCTACACTAAAAGACAGACATTCCATTTCTAGGTATATACCAAAGGAACATGTTCATATAGTTACTGAAAGACATGTAAAATAATGGTAGGGCAGGAGGGTTTAAATTAGCCCCAGAGTAGAAGCATCGCAGTTGCACATCAGTAAGGAAATTCACTGAGTGGGATATTTTCATATGATGAAAACTACATAGCAAACAGAATCAAGTTTATGCAACACCATGGATTCACTCTGCTCTGTCTGCGCTGGCAGTGTGGAGCCTACTTGGAATTCTCTCTCTGCCCCTCTCCTGTTCTCTCTCTCAAAATAAACTTTAAAAAAGGAAGGCTGATACAAAAGATTATTTATTAAAAAATGCAAAACAGGTAAAATGAATCCGTGGAATTAGAAATAAGAATGGTTGTTTTTCTGGGGATGTAGTAAATGAAAGGGGACCGTTCTGGAATGCTGTTCATGGTCTGTTTCTTGAGTTATCTGTTGACGTTGCAGTCGTGTTGTCTTATGAATTCTAAATACTTTGTGCAGGCTTCAGTATGCATGCTACACTACAGTGAAATGTATTCATAAATATTAGAAAAATTACTGAAGGGAAATATATTTGAACCTAGTATATTGCTTGCTATTGACTACTCCAAGACAAAAAGCTTAATCTCTTTTTATTAAAAAATCACTTCTGATAGTAAGAAAATTCCCACCCCTCTACAGTACCCTTTGACAGTTATTAGGCTAAATTGAGCTCTAATTCCTTATTCATGCTACTGTTTTGTTCTTGTATTTTTACCTGGGAAAATCAGAACGTTATCACTAAATTTAAAAAATAGTGACTCTGGTTGGGACATTTTATTTTCCTGCCTTCAAACTTGAACCAAGATATTGACTTTCCTTGGGCCTTGAATCTGCCCGCTTTTGAACTAGAGCCTCTGCCGTTGGTTCTCCTGGTTCTCAGGCCTTTGGACTGGGAATAGACGAACCTCTCGGATTTCCTGGATCACCAGTTTGCTGACCACAGATCTGGGGACTTTTGGCTTCCCACACCTCCAAACCCAACCCCGTAGAATCCATCTCTTTGTCTCTATCTTTCTGTGCATCCGTTTGTTCTGTTTCCCTAGAGAACCCTAATACAGAAACGAATTTTTAAAATATTTGGTTTCCTCATACTTTTTTTTAAAGTATGGATGAGTTCCAGGAAATGCTTCAGAACTGGCGAATAATTGCATCTCCTTGTGGGGTCACGCTAATACGATCCATGTATATCTATATATAGCGGTATATACAGACAAAAGCAACATGTGTTCCAAGAATGCACTTTGAAATTTTAACAAAGAAATCCAAACAGGAACATTTTTATATTTTCATCTCAAATGTCCTGTGTAAAGCCCTACAGTGTTCATATTGGGAAGGCAGTAGCATATGAGATCTCAGTGAGCGAAGGCTGTAAACTCTGAAAAATGCAGAAGTTGAAGAAATACTTCTATTGAGGTTGACCTTAGCCCTTCCATCCTCCCCTTGCACAGTAACTTGATTAACACATGAGTTCAGTTTGGAGGAAGTAAAATAGGAGCAAAGAAGTAACACCAGTATGTTCTCCAAGATAATTTTTTGTTGTGTGGGCTTCTTCTTTTTTGAAACATTGACATCTTTCTGGTATTTTTGGGAAATACCATTACGTGATCATTGCTTCCTGGGACTTTTGCAAATCTTGCACAAGCCATGCAACATTAAACACCACACAGTTGTTTGCTTTGGTTAGGTAATGTTTACTGTCCTTCTTCTTCTGTTAAAAAGTCTGAATTTCTGTTAAGGGGGTAAATAAGGACACAGAAGGGGTGCAAAGTGCATAAAGTGCAAAGTAGCAGCCCTCGTTTCTTGAGTAATGACCATGTGGCAGGCACAATGCTCAGAGCTCCAGTTCTATTATCTTATTTATTCTTCAGCAGCAATGGAGACACTATTATTATATGAATTTTTATAGATGTGGAAACTTAAGGAATTACTAACTCAGAAATTCACACTATTAAGAAAGTGGCTGGCATGTAACTTAAAGTCAGCTCTTTTGGAATCTGGAAACAAAACTCGTAAATGGTATGCTGCCTTGTGAATGAAGAATAGAAAGAATGAAGAGAAAGGGAGAAGACAGTATAAGAAGAGAAAGACAAACTCAATTAAAAAATATTTCATTAGGGGCACATGGGCGGCTCAGGGGGTTAAGCATCCAGCTTTGGCTGAGGTCATGATCTTGACAGTTCCTGAGTTTGAGCCTACGTCTGACTCTGTGCTGACAGCTCAGAGCCTGGAGCCTGCTTCAGATTCTGTGTCTCCCTCTCCCTCTGCCCCTCCTCTACTCACTCACTCTCTCCCCAAAATAAGTAAACATTAAAAAATATATTTCATTATTGGTGTGCCTGCGTGGCGCGGGAAATTAAGTGTCCAACTCTTGATTTCAGCTCAGGTCCTGATCTCAGGGTTGTGGGATCGAGCCCCGTGTCAGGCTCCACACTGGGCAAGGAGCCTGCTTAATTCTCTGTCTCTTCCTCTGCCCCTCTCCCCTGCTTGCTCACTCTTTCCCTCTGAAATGAAAACGAATAAATAAAATATTTTGTTATATTATCTTCCACTATAATATAGCAGGAAAATAACACGAAATATAAAAGAAACACATCAGCTGGACGCCCATCTCCAAGGAACCTCTTATATTGCCCGTACCAGTTACCAGGCTGCGCACACGCTTGCTTGTTTGTGGTCCTATGATACATGCACTTCCGTTATTTTCTCACTAAACATTATGCTTCCACTATTTTCTGAGGTGCTATAAATCTTTGTAAACAATTTAATGCTGTATAATACCACATTAAGAAAATGAGCCATAATTTAATTAACTGTATTTCTATCTGGGGACATTCATTTGTTTGCTGTGATACATAATACAAGTGTGAACATCAGTATTCATGGACCTTTTTCCAAATTTGGGATTAATAGCCTCCTCTGAATATCCTTTTTATAGGAAACTTTTTAAATAGTTGGTTCTTGGCAGAATATTTATTTTAGCGATGGTGTATTATACCCTTTTCAGCTTGACATTGTAACTTTCCTTGCAATAAATTGTATATCATTTTTTAATTTAAGTATAATTGATGCACAATATTATATTAGCTTCGGGCGTACAACATAATGATTCAATATTTGTATATATTGCTAAATGTTCACCAAAATAAGTCTAGTTAACATTCATCATCTCGCAGAGTTACAGAATTTTTTTTCTCATGATGAGAACTTTTACATCCACTCTCTTGGTAACTTGGAAATATACAGTACAGTATTATTAATTTTTGCCGCTTTCTTCTGTGTACCACTGATTTTTAAGATAAAGCACCTCAGGATTACTTTTTCCTAAAATCCTAGAAAACTGTTGAGCTTCTTTTCTACAACTGCAATACCTGTTTTTAACTCTTCCTCAGCCTTCCTTTTAACCACGTAAATCAGAGATATTCAAATGGAGATTTACTTTCCCCACAAAGGGAACCCTATTCTTTATCAGCTTTTTATTTTAAGTTCCTCCCTTATCACCTTCTGGCTACTTAGGCTTCTGCCATAACATTTATTACTCTAATCCAAGCCCCAAGCTGGGCCTGATTGTCAAAATCATTTATTGACATCAGTCTTTTTGTGGAGAGAGAGAGAGAGAGAGAGAGAGAGAGAGATGGCCAAAGGTTTTTGGGGATGGGGTAGGGGTGGGGCGGGGAGGTGCCCTGTACCTCTTTAAACTGAGAGAAAGGGCTGCAGCTTTTTTGGGAAGGAGACTGTTCAATGAAATTCTGTCTTAACAGATGAAGTTCTGGTCATAACTTGGCTTCTTGAATTTGTATGTGTTTTGTCAAAATTAATAAATTCTACATGAAATTTTAGAAGAGAATCATTTTTCGACTTTTAGGTCTGTGTTTTGAATTTTGGGCACCCCTCACATTTGAATATGATAAGTGTCCGTAATAAACATCAAGGTTTAGTATCCTGACCTACTTCAACCACAGATTATCACATACAATAAATATGATGTAATTGACTGGACACTGGCCGTGTGAGGCAAAGGGACTGCTCTAAGTATCTCAAAGACCATTGTGAAGAGAAGATGTATATATCATAATAATTATGTGTAAACCTGGACCCAGTCAACACTTACATTTTTAATGAATTCTCACAGCAACCTTAGCAGCTAGATGAAATTTTTAGTCTCATTTCAGGGATGGGATCTCTGTAACATGTATAAAAGGGCACATGATACTCCAGGAAGGAGATGGGCTTATTTTGACTTGAGCAGTACGTGAGTTAGCAGATTGGGGCGAGATCTCCCAAGCGGGGTGTTCCGTGAACGTTTGTAGAATATCTTTGGATGGTGGGTGACTGGGTTGCAAAGCGCTTAAGATCAGGCATAGGTGTAAGGAGAGGTGGGAGAGAACCCTGCAAAAACTGAGTGAATGAAAGCGTGTTTCAGAGGAGTGTTTTTATGAGTCAAATAATTTTAATGGAGGCAAGGGTTTACATAGATAAACGTAAATTCAAACAAATGCATAAAGACTTCATCATGACACAGTATGGAGTAGAGGTGTCTGGGATTCACACTCTTGTGCATTTTCTGCCAGACAGAATTCACATGTCATTTCACACAAAAAGAAATTAAAAAAAAAAAAAAAGTAACAAAACTGTGTTCTTCAGGGCGCCTGAGTGACTCAGTCAGTTAAGCATCTGACTTTGGCTCTGATCATGATCTTCTGGTTTGTGAATTTGAGCCTCACATCAGGCTCTGTGCTGACAGCTCAGGGCCTGGAGCCTGCTTTAGATTCTGGTTTCCCTCTCTCTCTGCTCTCTCTCTCTGTCTCTCTCAAAGACAAATAATATTAATAAAATTTTAAAAACAAGCAAACAAAAAAACTATGCTCTTCAAACCTTGTTGGAGAAATAGAGTTAAAAACACAGGGAAAGGTTGTGGAGAGCTTTAAAAAGCAATCTGAAATCTTCTGTCCCTTAAGGAAGTTAGCATTTTCTGAATGATTTTATTTCTTCCATAATGGTAATATCTGTTATAGGAATATGAAACTCAGAATGGTTATTTGCAGAGAATCTTTCAATAAAAAGAAAAAAATTGCCTAAAGAGTATGAGGTCTCAGACTGCCTTAAATCTAGTTGCAAATTGATATTCCAAAGACTAGGCGGCCTGCCAGGTCCATTTTGATTATTCATTGCCGCATCACAAATCATTCCCCAAGTTGCTGGCTTCACACGGCAATAATCATCCATTATCTGTCATGGTTTCCGTGGGTCTCAGCTAGAAGACTCAGGTGCTGGAGGTTGGGATTCTCCTCGCCTTCAGTTTCAGATCTGGTGGTGCCTTTTGCTGTGGGTATTGATTGGAATGTCCACATGGGACCTCTTCATCTAGCCGGGGACTCCTCCCGCCGTAGTGGCTGGGCTCCAGGAGCAAGTGTCTCAAGTTAGAAGGTGGGCTGATCTGAGGTCATTTTGCTTCTTATTCCTTAGCCTCCGAAGTCACATAGCCCTGCTTCTTCTGCATATTATTGATTGAACAATTATAAAGATCCGCCCAGATTTTAGGAGGAGGGAACATAGCCCTCACCTCATTTCACTGGAGGATTGCCATCACATTTTAATGGAAGTGTGTGGGAAGGGGTGTGTGTGTGTGTGTGTGTGTGTGTGAGAGAGTGTGTCTGCCTTTGCAGAAAATACAATCTGCCGTTCCATCTGAGGGTTCTAAAAATTGCCACAGCCTGGCAAACCAGGTAGGAAGCAATGAGTCACACTTGTCTCCTGGAGGTATTTTATAAAACATGGCACGGGTAAGGACAACTCAAAAGAAGAGGCTTGATTCTGTGCCTCTTTTAGCTGTAGATTTTAGTATTTGTACTAAGAACTTGAGGCTTTTCCTTGTGGAATATGACCAGAAACAGCTAAAAGTAAAACAACGAGGTCCAGGATGAAATAACTGTGTCGAGAATGGCATTACAGTCGTTTGTAAACCTCATGAGGTTTGGTGAGGTGTTGCCAAGGCGGAGATGAGCTGCCTGACACAGAGAAGATTCCAGATGTTGGTAGACGCTTCAGAGTTAGGTGGTTTGTTGCTTGAATGGCGACTGCCTCCTCAGCGCCGGGCACCCTGACCCTAGGCTACCCCCCGGGTCCCCAGTGTTGGGGCGCGTTCTCAGCCCCACTGACGTAACCGTTATACACGTGTAGGCATTTGAGCCAGCATGCCTCAGGTGTTCGAGGGATTTGCTGGAAGTTTCAGAAATTGTCTGGACTCTTTTTTATTGGCCAAGCATAACACATTAAATATCCGTTGCAGGTCAGGCAAGCACTGTTTGCTACACTGGAGATGCTAAATTGTACAAGATCTTCCCTGTTCAGTAGCGTTATCTAAAAGTAAAGGCATGCAAATAGGTCATTTCACTACAGCAGGTGCAGCGCCCTGATGCAAGGTCATAGAAAGGGAGGTCTTCTAGGCAGAAGGGAAAAGCACTTGAATAGAGACCCAGTGTCCCAAGGAACTAATTATAAATGATAGGACCAAGTGGAATGTGATAGAAGTTCAGGCTAGTGAATTAGGAAGCATCCAGGACATAGAGAAAGAGGTGTTTTGTTTTTGTTTTTGTTTTTGTTTTTGAGAGAGAGAGAGACTCCTAAGCAAGCTTCATGCTCAGTGCAGAGCCCAATGTGGGGCTCAATGCAATGAACCTGGGACCATGATCTGAGCCAAATGAAGAGTCAGACACTCAACCGACTGAGCCACCCAGGGGTCCAAGGGTTTATTTTTCAGGGGCATTCCCTGCATTGCACACAAACTGCCTTCAATTCTTGAGTTCTGATTTAGAATCTGGGTAAGCAGTTATTACAAAACCATATCAAAAATTATAAAATTCAAGAATTAGAAAGAATTGTAGAGGTCATGAAGTAGCTGTATAATTCTAATTAAATGCAGGGTAATAATTTGCTCCTTGAAATGTATCATAGTTGATTAATAGAAAAGTTAATTGCTACATTTTCTTCTTACTCTTACTCTTGAATTTTAAAAAGTATTTTATGAATGCTATTTGGAATTTGTTTTACTACATTTATATTGCTTTTCCACTCAACATGCAGTGTCTGATTTGATGCTCACGCAATATTTTTTAGACAGGCGCAGAATAAATTATCTGCATTTTACAATGGAGTAAAACATATTTTGGATGAGTTATGAGTAGCCCATGACCAAAATTTACCAATTTACACAACCAGGAATAATAGTTCCGACTTCTGACTTCAAATCACATGTTTAAGGTACTTTCGGGGCACCTGGGTGGCTCAGTCAGTTAAGTGTCTGATTTCGGCTCAGCCCATGATCTCACAGTTCGTGGGTTCGAGCCCCGCGTTAGTCTCTGTGCTGACAGCTCCGAACCTGGAGTCTGCTTCAGATTCTGTGTGTCCCTCCCTGTCTGCTCCTCCCCTCCTTGCACTCTGTATGTGTGTGTCTCTCTCTCTCAAAAAGTAAATAAACATTAAAAAAATTTTTTAAAAATAAAATGAAGATACTTTCTTTCAAAATAACAGCCATCAGTGCTTGTTAAGAGTCTACCTTTTTAAAAGGTCCTCCTAAAGCCACTTTCATGTTGCCTTATCCTCCCAGTGATCCTGTGAGATAGGTAGTGTGGTGTAGAAACTGAGTGTCAGAGACCTGCGGACATTTCCATCATGATTGAGGCAGAGTGGGGCTGAAACAGGCCTCTTTAGGATCCATGGTCCCAGCCTCCACCTCACCAGACTGGTTCCCCTGTGGTCTGTCTCTCAGTCTCTCCAAAGTATTCTGTAAAATAAAACAGCCTTGTATTTACCCTTTGCCCCCCCTCGCCCCAGGAAATGAAAGGGTCAACTGTTAAAATAGTTTAAAAATCAATGGGCTTCAAAAAGCTCAGGAAGAATAAGACAAACATGTCAGTTTTACCTCTGGGCTTGAGGGAAGTACATTTTCTTAGTGAAGTGAGCCTAATTTTTTATTCATCAAATTTTAAGTCCATAAAAAAAGCACCATACATCACCACACAATCGTTTAAGAAAATTTTGCTGATTTAGGAGAATGAAGGAAGACGATTTTTCTTTTCGGTTAAAAATAAAGCTTAATTTTTGTTTGTCTCCCCTAATAGTTACGTTCCATTAAGAGTGTCAGCTGTATTATTGAACACTTCAAAGTAGTGTTCCTGTAATGCCCAAGATTTCAATATCACCCCCAAAACCAGAGACCGCCAGGGAGACCGAGTCACGCATGCAAAAGCAGAGGGCAGTTTTATTACAACTTAGGCTCGCCGGGCCTAAGTTCGGTCTCACAGCCTTCACCAACGCAGTGGATCGGTGCTGAGAGCCCCGAGCAAGGGCTGAGTAGGGTTTTTATGGGGTTTGGGAAGGGGGAGTTACAAGAAATTGTGACATAGGTACAGTGACCCAATCATAATGGTACAACAGTATTGGCAGCAGCTCTAACCATACACACTGTTCAGAGCGTTCGTTACTTTTGGCGGGACCCAATTACAACATTTAGGGTGTCTTTGAAATTAACCAATTACAGAGCAAGTTCAGGGTCTTGTTTGGTGACTATGGGGTTAACTTTAACATTAGGTAACAGGGTGCTATCTAAAGTTCCCATCTGCAGGCCTCACCCTTAGGAATGTGGGGAGGGGTAGCTGGGCTTTCCTGATTGGATATTGCAAAGTGGTCTCCTGCTCTAGGCAATGTGTAACTGCCTGATAGTTCGGAGAGACTGACCCTTAGACCTTCTGGTTTAGAGGGGGACCTCTGTCATGGAGTCTCTTAGGTTCAGATTTTGTCCTTACATTCCAAGCTGAGCGTATGTGTTTTAGATGCTCGTTACCAGATTCCCTTCAGTTCTGGGGTCCCTATTATCCTGGTATTTACTCTCTACATAGAGAAATAAAACACAAAAACAGATTGCAAACCATTGTAATCTTGAACTCTAATACGTATAACGACTCTGAATCTGGAATTAACAAATCCATCTCTCATTCTCCTTTAGTTCTTTGTTTAAAAAAATAATAATAATAGGAGAAAGGTCCTAGTAAACTTGCTATATTAGACTCTTGGTTCTACCATTTTCTAGCAATGTGACCTTAGGTTACTTAGCCTCTCTGGGCTTCGATTTTATCTTCAGTAAAATAGAGATGATAATAATAAACCCCACTTTAGATGGGTATTATAAGGATTACATGAGTAAGCTTTTTGTCTTAATAAAGAATGAAAATTAAGCTCATTAGCCTGATTTTTAAGTTTTTTTTTTAACTATCTAATTTAAAGACACTTCAAGAAATGTATCCTCTCCCTTAAAAAAAATGTGTTCCTATTAACCTGGAAGAAGCCTAATTTTCTGAGTGTACCTTACTGCCTTTAACCAAGTGACTGTCTTTAACCAAGACACTTCCACCTACTTTCTCCTGACTAGAATCTAATAGTATTTGGTATAACCTAGCCAGCCCATCGATAGTACTTATAAATTCTCAATCCAGGGGTGCCTGGGTGGCTCAGTCAATTAGATGTCCGGCTTCGGCTTAGGTCATGATCTCATGGTTTGTGGGTTCGAGCCCTGCGTCGGGCTCTATGGAGCCTGCTTCAGATTCTGTATCTCCCTCTCTCTTTGACCCTCCCCTGCTCGTGCTCTCTGTCTCTCTCTCTCTCTGTCTCTCTCTGTCTCTCTCTCTGTCTCTCTCTCTCTCTCTCTGTCTCTCAAGAATAAATTTTTAAAAACCACTAAAAAATAATTTAAAAAAGAAATGTCCAACCCAATGCACACTTGGTTGCCTTTTCTTACAGACTTCATCTGAAGCTGCGGATTCAGGCAGTGATCTTTAGACTATCTGGTCAAAAGGCCACAACCCAAAGAGACTGGGCTCTGAACTGGCCTGCCAAGAAAGGAGCTCAGTTAGAACGGAGGATATCCTCACCTAATACGAGTGATAGCCGCCCTGCCTTCCTTTTCTACGGAAAGCATGTCTGTGGTTCACAGCTGATTTAATTTTTTTTAAATCTAGAATCTTCGGCTTGTATGTTTTTTAAACATTTCATAGAGATATGAATGGCATACAGAAAGCTGCACATGTTTATTGTACCTCCTTGTTGATTTGGGGTCTGTACGTATCTCTGGGACCGTAACCACAAGCAGTGCCATAAACATATCCATCACCTCCAAAAGTTTTCCCCTGCTCTCTTTTTATATTTTTTTTTGTGATAAGAACACTTAATGGAATATCTACGCTTGTAGCAAATTTTTAAGAGAGACCTGCACTGCTATTTCAGCTTGTGTTTTGTTCCCCATCTGAGACATGATTTTCAGAAGAAACTGTAAGAATATGTTTCCCTCTCAGCAGAAAATAAAAGATAAGTGACGCTATCAGATACGCTATTACCAGGCCTCATTTCTCAACCTCTTCTCAGCTGGCTCGCTCCAGATCCAGCTCAGAATCTTGATCCTTTCTCTTTTACTCTTCTGCCTCCATGAGCCAGTGCAAGTTGTGCCCAGCTTGCTACATCCTGGCAGATTTTTTGTGTCCAGAAGTCACTGGTGCGCTTGACTTATCCCCGTAAGAAATAGCCTCTTGAGAAGGGTTTGCCTTGTCTACCTGTTTTCTATAAGTCTTTTGCCAGGAAGAGTTTCTTAATAAAGATTTTAATTACTAATACTATTTTTTAATGTTTATTTTGGAGGGAAGGGCAGAAGGAGAGAGAGAGAAACAGAAACCGAGAGAGAGAATCTTAAGCAGACTCTATGCTCAGCACAGAACACCATGCGGGGCTTGATCTTACAACCCCGGGATCATTACCTAAGCTGAAATAAAAGTCAGATACTTACTGCCAGGATCCCCTTATTGATATTTTATGTTCATTTTGTAAAGACTGATTCTGCATTAAAGTTTTAGAAAAATGTTAACTTTCATCAGAAAGCTGCTGACTTATAAGAAGCAGCTACTTATCTAGAATCCTTAGCAGCTAAGAATAATGCCAAACCTGTTATGGGGAACTTGAGATCAGATCGATCTGGGTTTATACTACTGTGAGGATGCTTCTAGATGTGTGACCTCCCCAAGTCCCAGTTTCTGTAAGTGTGAAATGGAGAAGGAAGCATTTTTTTAAGTAGTTTATTGTCAAATTGGTTTCCATACAACACCCAGTGCTCTTCCCCACAAGTGCCCTCCTCCATCACCACCACCTCTTTTCCCCCCTCCCCCTTCAACCCTCAGTTCATTTTCAGTATTCAATAGTCTCAAGTTTTGCGTCCCTCTCTCTCCCCAACTCTTTCCCTCTTCCCCTCCCCCTGGTCCTCCATTAGGTTTCTCCTGTTCTCCTGTTAGACCTATGAGTGCAAACATATGGTACCTGTCCTTCTCCGCCTGACTTATTTCGCTTAGCATGACACCCTCGAGGTCCATCTACTTTCCTACAAATGGCCATATTTCA